>CATIWR010153233.1:0-127722 GCA_949677035.1 Omphalea diandra
TATTCAAGGGTTCACTCTTAAACCCTACACAAGGTGTTTAAAGCTCACACCAAACTATGTACAAAGAAATAAGGAATTAAAGTACATAATTAAATTTGTAAGAGTTTTGGTACTATCAATTGTTCTTCTCTTACATTTACATCAGCTTGGTGGAGTATTTATAGTCCACATCTACCAAAGAGATATTATTTTAAAACTATAAATAAATCTCCAAGATGTGCTAGGCAGATTTAATATTAAATGCTTGTCAGGTTGAAGTCGTGGTTGTTACTACCTTTTCGCAATCGCGAATTTCCAATTGCGGCTGAAAACACAATTTGTGTCTAACGGCTAGTCTATGTGTCAGTTGTTCGTTGGTCATCTAGGAAAATATAGTCATTATGTTCTAACCACTCTCAAAAGTCGCAGTCGCGAGATCACTGTGTCCTGGGCGGGACTAAGATCGCAAATTCCTCTATAATTCAACCAAGGCTCCTTCAGCTGATTTGCGACTGCGTATTTGCCTGCGAATTCCTCTGACCTAGCTTCATCCATTCCTATAACAGTGTCGCGGTCACGATTTAGGGGATATCAACCGTAAATTTGGATGTTCTTCTAAAAGATGGATATTTTGACTTCCATTGAAGATAACTCTTATAAACTATAAAAACAACACTTAAAATTTGACATTAGAACTTTTCAATCTATATTGTCAAGATAAAAAAAAGAGTTTTGACTTAGGTTTAATAACCTAGTCTAGCAAGACTCTTAATAAACAAGCTTTGCTTAGTGATTATTTTCAACCACGATTCAAATTTAATATATTTCAATAAGTTTGATGGCGGAATATCTAAAAAAAGTTGAAACTCTCCATCACTCTCCCTCTTGGGTTGCCATCATCACCAAGTTTCAAATATTATAAAAATAAGAAAAAATTGATTGTATAATATAGAACATGAACATTTCAAAAATCTATTCTTCTTGTAAGAAATAAAATTTAAGGGTTTTCAATTTTATTGGCTTTTTTTTATGATTTAATTATAATTTAAAATATAAGAATTAATTTATTTTAGTAAAATTAATAATTTATTATATAAAATTAAAAACAATATTTTTATTTTAACAAAAATTAGATTAAATTGAATTAAAAATTAAAATATTATCTCAATCATGATATAAATTTAACTTTCAGTTTGATTGAATTAATTAAAAAAAAGTATGTGATCCAATCTAGGATAAATATAGATTTTATTAAATTATGATTTTGATTTTGAGTAGAATTATGTTGGTCTTGATGATGATGGCAATCCAAGAAGGGGGTGGATTGAGTTTTTAAAAAACTTAAAACCTTGAATTTCTCTTGCAAATATGGCTTCAATGATAGTAGCAAAAAAACTCACAAAAACTCACTTACTCTCTAAAAAGATAGAAGTGTACAAAAAAAAATATATAAGAATTTTATAGAGATGCAGTCAATTTAACCTACTCCTATCTCTAAGCTAACTCTTGAGAGTTTCATTATCTTTTTTTATTAGGCTCAAAACAAACTTTTCACACTCTTTTTTTTTTTTAGCTTAAGAAAGAAAAGTCTCTATGTGTTTTTACAATTTAAGCGATAACCTATAATGTGCTTTTGATTGGTTAAGTACTAACTTTAATCTCTTACAATGATTTTATCTAAGTCTTAAGCCTCTTGATTAGCAACAAATACAATTTAATGCTCAAAGAATACTTAACCTCACTTGACAATTGACCTATCCTTTTAGTTCATGTACTTCTTGAATACAAAGATTAAACACAAAAGTTTTTACACTTGTTGTCATACAGTTCACAATATTAGGTAACTTTTTAAATGTCACTTGAAGTGTCCTTATGTAGCCAATAATAATAATAATAAAAAAAAAAGTTGTTATAGCCTTTAAAAAACTTCAATATTCCTTTTTGAGAAAATTAATCATTATACATTAAATAGGGTTATTTATATGCTTGAATAGCCATTTGGAATGTTGAATGAGTCATTCCAAATTAGTTTCAAATTGTTTCCTCATTTGTGAAAACTTTTTTTTAATTTTTCTTCACTATGAATAAGGTTGTTCAAATGATGAATTGTTATTTAGTGAGGTCGTTCAAAATAAAACAAATATTCAGTGTATCTTTAACATGAAAAATTATCATGAAAATAGTCATAACTCTAAAAAATTTCAAATCTTCATCCATTTGATTTGCTAAAAACTAGACTCAATAATGTTGAACCTTCTAGGTTATAAACTCTTTTTTAATGATAACAAATAAGTTTTGATCTAATTTTATGCAAATTCTTCAAGTTTGATCTTATAGGTAATTTCACCAGATTAGATGCATTTCCAGCTCAAGTTTGATATAGAAGCCAAATGATCAAGGACTAGAAGCATAAACATTGTCAACCATGGTGGAAGCGGTCCTAACAAGCATTGAACGTCACCAATGACCGTTGAATGTTGCCAACGACCATTGAAGCATTTGAATGGGCAGTGATAAAACACTTAGGAAAATTGAAAAATGCTAGGAAGACCTTCTTGAAATGCCAACATGGGGATGTGCACCAACTATTATTGAAGACACACCAACAAGCATTAGAGTTTCACAACACTAATGGGAAAAGTCTTATGAAACTAACTAAACTTTTGTAAGTACCAACAGAGTATGGACTAGTAGGACAATGATTGTGAATCATAATTTAATGGAACGTTGAGATTTTCCAATGACAGTGGTAACAACTTAACAGAAGTAGCTAAACTCTCCAAATAAGCCCAACAATGGTGAAAGATCTTACTAATGAGCGATGAACAAATCCAATGACTATGAGCCAAATCCAATTATAATTGAAAATGATAATTAGATGAGGAAAGAGAAAGCCAACATATGGAAACCTTTTATATGGCTAGTACCAATGAGTGTTGGAACATCCCAATGATTATGGATAAGGAAGTCAACCTGCAGCCAATGTTCATTGAAGTTATAACAATAGGTGTTGATCAAGCTCAATGACCAATGAATTCCACCAATGAGCATTGAACCTGTATATATGGCTATATTGACAATCTAACAACATTATAATGGTTTGTTTTTTTTTTTTCTCATATATAAGGAATCAAAGATAAGAGATTCAATAAGAGAAACGTTCCATATGAAAGGACAATACTTTTGTGTGAATTTTTAAGCTGAAAAGAATAATTTAAAGCATAAAAAATTCAGCTTTTGAATTAAGCTTATTCAAGAGCTTATATGAGTTATCTTTAAAGGAAATAAGAAGTTCAAGCTTTTAAAAGGCATCATAACAACTCAACCCTTTCAAGCTCATTATAAAATGTAAGCTCATTATTCAGTTATAAAAGCTTGACTGTGAGAATATTTCTTCTATAATTCTTATACACTAGTATGAGTATACTTTGTGGTTGAGATCACCCTAAAACCATAACTATTATGGAAGTTTAAGATAGTACCTATAAGCTATCTTAGGAAAGGCTTTAGTAATGCTTAGAAACTACTTATCTAGGCTATGAAAGCTGGGAAAGAGAGTACTCAATTTGATGACTTTGCCAAACAGTTAGAGAAAATACAGAAAACTTTGGGTGCTAAAAGTTTAGAGAAAGGAACAAACGTTAAAGAATTCTTTGCTCGCAAGCCCGAGAAACAATCAATTAATTTCTGCATGCTTGAGCTATCAAAGTTCACAGGAACCTAAAATGCAAAGAACCATGTTCGTTCATATGTGTTCATCGTGAAAGCATCCGGGGTACCAATAGATACAATTTGGAGCTCTTCGAGTTGTCGTTAGAGGGATCCACTAAGACATGGAACTTTAACTAGCCAAAGATTATCAAGGAAGATTAGAAAGAGTTGACAAAAGTTTTTGAAAGGAACTACACTTGCAATTCAGATTTGGTAGTCACATTGCAAGACTTAGAATCTTTGAAGTAGAAGACAGGTGAGAGCTTCAATGGTTACATTAAGAGATGGAAGAAGATAACTTTAAAAGCAATTGTAAGGCCTATTGAGAGAAAGCAGGTTAGGATGATTGTGAAAGGGTCTTTACCAAGGATCAACACTAGAATTAGAGGAGTGTTGCTCAAGAATTTTGAGGATCTCCAAGAAGTAGACCTGTAGTTTAAAGAATTAGAGTTTGAGTCAAGAAAGCAATACGGGGGAAGGAGAAGCATCCTATCCCAACCTAAGCAAAAGGGGACAAGACGACCAATGTTAATGCAGTAAGGGTGTGAGACAGATTACTGATTTAGGAATGCTTTGTCTAAGGATTTGAGAGGTTGTGGAAGAAGAAAGTGTTAAAGCCCTTAGCACTAAGACCACTTTCTAATCCACTGCTTAGGGGGTATGACATTAATGTCTATTGTGTTTTTCATCAAGGAGTGCGTCATAACACTGATGACTGTTACAAATTAAGGCATGAGATTCATGACCTTATTGAAAATAAGACAATTTTTCCACCAAACTCTGGAAGGCCTAGTATCCAAGGGAACCCTCTTCTAAACTATTGTAATATTCCTCCCTCAAATCAGGGGACTTTCATGATAGATTCTGGGATTTTTGAAGAAGTTGTTATAGCCACTATAGAGGAGGTCATAAATGAGACTTTAGTAGTTTGCACTATCAATCCATTGGAAAGCTGAGTTGAAGGGACAAAAGAAAAGCGAAGAGGGAGAATGATTCAACTATGAGAGGAGAGCAATAAAGAAAAAAAAAGCCAAGCAAGTGAATCATGTGACTTATAGTGGGAAATTCTATCTTGATAAGGAAGCTCCTAAGGAACCAAGGGCTAAAAAAGGGACAGATGAACTTTTGGTGAAAGATAAAGTGAAGTACAATCCCATTGTGAAGCAGTTTAAGAAGGTATCATCTCAAATTAGTGTGTGGGAATTATTTATCACCTCTCAGGAGCATAAGAAAGCTATAATAAAAGCTTTGCCCAGTTTGATAATTTCTAGTGAAGCTACTCTAGGAGATATTGTTACATTGGTTACTCATAAAGGCAAAATCACCTTTTTAGACAAGGATTTGCCACTACAGGGAAGGGATCACAATTTGGCTTTGTTCATCTGAGATGAAGTGAAAGGAATGCATACTTTGTGTGTGATGGTGGATGACAAATCTGGGATTAACATTTGTCTAACAAAATTATCGTACAAGTTTGGGTTATCTAAAAAGAACTTATAAGCTTCTGATAGTGTCATTAGGGTATATGATGGTAGTAGAAAGGCAACTGTAGGTGTATTCAAGACTATGGTGAAAACAGGAGTAGTCAAGGCCATAGTGGAGTTCACAATCTTGGACATTCTAACTACTTTCTCACTTTTGTTAGAGAGACCATGGTTTCATCCTCTCAGTGGGGTGCCTTTCACTATTCATCAAAAAGTTAAGATCCCTTACAAATGAGAGATTGTCATCATTTTGTACCAAGGTTGGGGAAGTTGTATCAGCTTTGAGTGTGGTTACTTTACACTTTTGAGGATTTCAAGCCGTTGGAGTCACAAAAAAAAAGGGTTGATTCGAAGGTAATAGAGATTATGAAGAGCAAGAACTTTCTTTTGTGGAATGGGTTAGGGAACAATACTAGCATATTAGAGTTCCTAAAGATTCCTACCCACATTACTAGAAAAGGATTGGGGTACCATGATGAAGGGTTAAAAAAGAAGTGAGAGATTTATGAGGGCCACTATTAGACTTTTTTGTGAAATAAAACAAAGTTTTCGAGAAAGTGAGTAAGAAACCATTCAAAATGAGAAGTCATCAGGCAATAATATGGACAAACTCGAGAAAGCCTTTTTCTAGCTAGATATTGGCAAATTAGGGTATCAAAATTATCAGGCCTCGTCGGATGGTAAGAAGAAGAAGAAGAAAAAGAAAAAGAAAAAGAAGAAGGGAAAATAAGTCGCAAAGATAATGGATGGTCAGGACTCAGGTTAGCATGCGGTTCTATATGGTCCTCAGTCTACGTGTCCATGGAAGGACAAGAAGAAGGCCACTGATAAACAGAGGGAGAAATATGCACCAGAGCAAAACTTTTAGGCCATTGAGGAAATTGTATATAAAAAGTGTTCGACTTGGTAAAACAAAGTGCATCATTTATAGACTCAAAATGAGAGTCTACTGGGCCTTGTAAGTTCACTAAAGTTGTCTATATGAGGATAAAGTTGAAAGACAATAAGAGCATAATTATGAGCTCCATTGAGGAAGCAGGTGGTAAGGAAAAGAAGAATTTTGTGGCAAAAATTGACTCTACCATAGTAGATGGAGCAACACTGTAGGCAAAATTTCTGAAGATTAAGCTAGAGGATGATCAAATGAAATAAAGTTTTAAAGGGATTGTCAAGGCTGTTGCCAAAATAGATGGTGGGAAAAAGGCAGATCCTATGCAAAATGTTGATTTTAAGGTTATGATGAAGTGAAGGATGAAGAAGAGGAAAAGGCTCATATAAAAGAAGGTCTAGTCAACCAACCAGATAAAGAGGACTTTCTTGATACTACTAATGTTTTTACTTCTAGTCTCTTCGAGGACAATGATGTATTTCTTTCTAAGTTTAAGGCAATGAATGATGAGTTTGCTTACTTGTGTGATGTGTTTCTTGATGGCAACATGCATGACATTCATCATTTCATAAACATATTTAACATTAATTTTATGCATACTATTGTATTTAACCTTAACACACAAGAAAATCTAAAGGTCTTGCTCATTGCCAATGATGTCATACCAGATGAAAGAAGAAAATTTTAAACAACTACTCAAAAAATACTAGAGAGTTTTTGCCTGGATGTATGAGGACATGTCAGGGGTCGATAGGAGAATTGCATAACACAAAATCTTGACCTATCCACACATGAAGCTAGTGAAATAGAAACAATAAAGGGTGAGACTCGAATAGGCCTAGTTAGTCAATAAAGAAGTAGCAAAACAGTTGAATGCCAAGTTCTTATAGGTGGTAGACTACTCGAAATGGTTAGCCAACACAGTGCTAGTACTGAAGAAGGATGGATGGGTGAGGATGTGTGTCGACTATAGGAATATGAACAAAACATGCCCTAAGGACAATTTTCCTTTACAATACATGATGTGCTAATTGACAGCACCATAACTAGTGTCAGGTATTCCCTCATAGATGGATTCTCTAGGTATAACCAGATTCTCATGGCTATCACAGATAAGATGAAAACATTTTTATCATAGAGTGGGGGACTTATTACTACAAAGTAACGCCTTTTGGGCTAAAGAATGCAGGGGAGACCTATTAGTGAATGGCAACTACCCTACTACATGACTTGATTCATAAAGAGGTGGAAGTGTACGTGGATGATATGATTATGAAATCAAAAATTGGGGAAGGGCACTTTAAAGCTTTACAAAAGTTTTTGAAGAGAGTTTATGAATACAATATGAGGCTAAATCCTAAGAAATGCGTCTTTAGGGCCACCTCTGGTAAGCTATTCAGACATATAGTCAGCGAGAAGGAAAGTGGATCTAGATAAGGTAAAGGCTATTCAAGAAATGCCTACACTTAAAATAGAGAATGAGGTGTGAGGTTTCTTAGGTCATTTACAGTAAATCATCCAGTTCATCGTAAGATTGACCCCATTTGTGAACCCATTTTCAAGTTGTTAAGGAAGAATCAGCCAATGGAATGGAATGAGTAGTGTTAAGAGGCCTTCAAAAAGATAAAAGAGTATCTGACTAACCCGCTAGTGTTAAAGGCACCAAGGCCCTAAAGACCTTTAACTTTGTATCTAATAGTGATGATAGTTTTGTAGATGCAATGTTGGCTCAACAAGATGAAGTAGGGAGCGAACACGTAGTAGATTACCTCAGCAAGAAGTTGTCTTATGATGAGAAGTATAATTAGGTGGAGAATGCCTGTCTAACACTAGTTTGGGCAACAAAGAAGCTAAGGCATTACTTTTTAGTTGTACTCAATTGAGGTGATCTTGAAGCTAAACCTAGTTAGATACCTCCACAAAGCCCCTTCCCTAATAAGAAGATTGACAAAGTGGTTGATCATATTGATTGAATTTGATATTATGTATGTAATGAAGAAGTTGATCAAAGAATGGGTAGTCTTAAAGTATTTGACATAACAATACTTTGAAGAAGAAGAGTTTGAGCCTCCCCAATTTTCAGATGAAGGGTTAGGAGCAAACGAACCTCTTGGGTGGAGAGTTTACTTTGATGGAGTAGTGAACAAAATAGGGGGCAAACATAAGGGTAATTATGATTTTTCCATAAGGAAAACTTTTTCCAATAATCAAGAAGCTTGATTGTAAGGTAACTAATAATATGGTTAAGTATGAAGCTTGTGTGCTAGGACTTGAACTCCAAAAGCAAATAAAGGTCAAGGCAGTAGAGGTTTTTGGTGATTTACTACTGGTCATTTCATAGATAACAGATGAGTAGGAGCTGAAAGAAGAACGTTTAGCCCCGTACTTAGAACATCTAAAAGGGTTGGTATAGAACGTCCACAGGGTCACATTTCATGATCTGATGAGAGAAGAAAATGCAATGGTTGATGTCTTGACAACTTTAGTCTCCATTTGGGATGGGCCTAAGCTAATACCCATTAAGCCATTCATCACACTCCGATTTAGAACATCGTGTTATATGGACGTAGGAGTAATTCAAGTGTAGTGGAAAATCACTTATAGTATTTTGATATACAAAGATATTTAGAAGAGGCGAGTACTCCGAAGGGGCTATAAAGAAGGATAAAGACATGATCCGGAGGTTGTCTTCATAATTAATAGTTTACAATGGGGTAGTGTATAAGAGGATGCTTGATGGAGTTCATATGTGATGCTTAGTTGAAGAGGAGGCCCATAAAGTTATAGAAGAGGTGCATGCAGGAGTTTGTGTCCACCATATGAATGAAAAAGTGTTGGCAAAGAAAATTTTGAGACTATAATATTACTTGACTACTAGAGAAAATGACTATATTCAGGAAGTTTAAAGCTATAACCAATGTCAAATTCATAGTAGAGCATGGGGCATTGATGTAACTGGAGAAATTAGACCGACTTCTACCAGAGGACATAAGTACATCATAATAGTAGTGGACTACTTCTTGAAGTGGATAGAGGCTGAAGACTTCGATAAGTTGCAGGCAAAGCAGATGGCCCAATTTATGAAGAAGAACCTCATCTGCTGCTACAGTTTGCCACACGATATTGTTACAAATAATGGGGTCCATTTCTAGGCATAGATTAAGGACATGTTGAGAAAATACAGGGTGATCCACCATAAATCGTCACCTTACAAATTGCAGGCTAACGAAGCAGCGAAAGCTATAAATAAGAATATCAAGAACATGCTTGCTAAGATGGTTGAGACATATAAAGACTGGTCTAAAAAATTATCCTTTGCCTTATAGGGTTATCAAACTACTGCAAGGACATTGACTGGGATGATACATACCCTTTGGTGTATGGGATGGAATAGTACAACCGATCAAGTTACAAGTGAAGTCTTTATGAGTATTGATTGAATCTAACATCTTTGAGTACCAATGGGCGAGAAATAGATTTGAACAATTGGCTTTACTAGCTAAAAAGAGACTAAAGGCCCTATATCACATCCAATTATATCAATCCAGTGTAGCTTGCTCATTCAATAAGAGGGTCAAGCCAAGCATGATAAAGGTTGGTAAACTAGTACTAAAGGTAGGCTGACCATAAACTCAGGATCCTCGAGCGAAATTCAAGCTAAATTGGGAGGACCCCTACATAGTCAAACAAATATACTCAGGTGGCATGATGAAATTAATAGATATGGATGAGAATGAATTCACTGAGCTAGTGAATCTAAACCTACTCAGAAAGTATTTCATGTGACGTGTGAAAGAAAAAAGAAAGAAAAGAAAGAAGAAAATAGCCCGCTAAGTTGAAAACCCAAAAGGGTAGCTTAGTCAAAAGTTAAGACGTGAATAAAAGAAAAGGAAGAAAAAAGCTCGCTAAGTTGTAAAAGGGTGGCTTAGGCAAAAGTTAAAGCATAAAAAATAGATAAAATAGCAAAAGTCAAGCGAGTTCGACTGACCATTAAGGGATCATTGATAGCATGGCTAAGTGACGATAGAGAAGGCAAGGATGAAGGAAGGGATAGTTAATAAGATAGAGACATTGAGCAAGATAATTAGATAATCTAGTGTGTCAGTGTTAAAACAAAAGTCATGCATTCAATTAATGTGTAATATGCAAAGTGTAAATGTTTTGTGTTAAACATAATATCAAATGAAAATGCTTTGGCTAAATTAAAATGAACTAAGTCATACATATTGTTGAACTATAATTAAATATAAGAGAGTCTTTCTCTCATAAATGATCATTATTTGCTATCAGTTAATATGACTCCTAATATCTAAAGGTTTCATAACCATGCCATGTAGTCTGCATCATTATCAAGCTGAGGGTCTCAACTAGTATAAAAGTCATAGATATAGTGATTGGTCTAAGTTACCTTGACTCTATCTAAGAAGTGTTGGGACAAAGGACCCTTAATGAATGAAAGAAGGAACTGCACCTCGAATGCAGAGTGTTAAATTGATGATGCATGTGAACAGGATCGTAAAATGTGCCCGAAGCCAAGGTAGGGAGGATGACAGTCTCCATAAGTCTGCAGAGTGATGTGCGACAGGTTCCACTAGGACAACTATAGTGAATGTTGGTAATAGTAATGTAGGACATCCACTCAGCCCATTCGGCCTTAATGGTGGTAGGTCTAGTCATGCGGCAATTCGAGTGATGCTGTAGTTAATAAAGCCTTGCATCTATAGTCGGGGCAGCTAATAGCCCTAGCCTCTCCTGCAACCATATCTAAAAAAAAATGAAAAAAGAAGAAAAAGAAAAAAAGAAAAGAAAGAAGAAAAAGAAAAATGCTTCTTAGGTTGAAAATTCGAAAGGAAAACCTAAGCATAATTGAGCAGCCCGCTAGAGTAAAAACCTGCAAGGACGATCTAGGTAAAAGTTAGAGCATTAAAAGAGTAAAAAAAAAAAAGAAAAAAAAAAGGAAAAAGAAAATGAGAGGAAAGAAAGGAGAAGAGGTTGTAGGAAAAATTCATACATGAAGCAATAGTGGGCTCTCTATAAAGGAATTGTTTACCCCTAGAGCCACTATGTCAAGCCCTATAATAGGCTCGCCTAGAATCATCAACCCCAGATTCTCCTTAACTCAACCCCCTCCAATAATGGAAGGATCTATAGATCAATCTCCCCATCTTCCTTCCTCATTAGATACTCGCCCATCAAAAAGCAGCTACAATGTAGGCCTGAGCAACTTGAGCATGACCCCTAGAGGAGAAAAGAGTGATAAAAAAGGCCATGAGAATCTTCTCCTCACCTAATGTATACTTGGCACATTTTCATCTTGCAAGACAAACAACTCAACCATCTTCCTAACATACAGTAATCTAACCGAGGTAATGTAATCCAATCTATGACTGTGACTTAACAATCAAAGATAACACTGAACTCCTCTAGTAAAGGGAAAATCTTTATATCTCCAAAGTGAAGAGTATGAGAAGCGGTATCCCATAAGTCATAAACTGCCCATAAAAAGTGTAGGTCAAATCGAACAAAAGAAAGGTAGCAGAGAGGATAAAGACTAGTCCATGGTAGGTCTAGCCAAACTTGGGGTGGGAGTGACTTTAGAAAGGTTTTTGCCTTGATTTGGGAATTGGAGGAAGTAAATAAAGAGAGCAAGTTTGAGATAGGCTTTTATAGAAGTAAGCTCAGACCCATGGGTTGTACAACCCTCTTCTGCAAGGTTGTACAGCCTTCCAGTTGGATTGTACAATCCACACTCCACCGAGGTAGGATAGGAAACACTTCATCTATTTTTAAGGATGGTGACAATTTGGGCACCTATCCTAGAAGGCATATATGTAAAGAAAGGAGCAACAACGCATGTTGTAAGATAAACAATCAAGAGGAAGAAAATCAGATCTTTGTATTAATAAACAAAATATCAAAGTTCGATAAAAAATAGAGGCAATGCTACCTCAGTTCACCTAAAAATATCTCAAGCAAGCATCCAAAAGAAGGGCTTTCAAATCACCCAATAAATTATATAGTTATGCAAACATATACTAAATGTGATGTATTGGAATAATGAAAAGGAGAAAAGTATCTTAAATAACTAGAAAGGAAGAGGGTCAAGGTCTTCACAGCTCAACTGCCTAGAAGGGGTCATCTTCGAATCCATGGCCTCACCATCCGTATCTACGTACCTATGCTATCTAACTGCATAAGCTAGGCATTCTATCTCTATCTCGTCCTCTACGTTGTGTTGATCCCTCTCTTTGATCTCGTGATTCTAGCACTGGATTATCTCCTGTAAGAAACACAAGGGTTATGATGTCTAAAGCAAAAAGCACACAAAACACAAACCATGAATATGCATACATGCATTGTTTTATTTATGATTCACTAACCTACATCGCATGCTTCTGCTACATCAAGGTCCTCTTCAATATAACAATAAGATCCATCATAGCTTTTGCCTAAATGTGAGGAATCTATAATAAAAAGGGGGAAGAGACATTTTCAAGAGCACAACTTGCAATACAATCAAGACAAAATAAGAGTATTGGAATAAGGAATTTACGTGGGTCATCTTGGCTCGCTTAAAAGTGCAAACTGGTCAGGTGATCTACAATGGCA
The DNA here is from genome assembly GCA_949677035.1 of Omphalea diandra. Lineage (NCBI taxonomy): Eukaryota > Viridiplantae > Streptophyta > Magnoliopsida > Malpighiales > Euphorbiaceae > Omphalea > Omphalea diandra. The sequence goes on from CATIWR010153233.1 coordinate 12,673, forward strand.
TCATCGACCCATGCAAGACTCCATTAGGCTATTTGGCATAGAGGCCAAGGCATCCACCATTATAGGTTTCATGCCTCCTAGAACATATCCACAAGCTTGTTTGCGACCCTGATCGGTAGCAAAACCATATGCAAAAGCATAAATAGAAGGCCTCCGAGCCACCTAGGTAGTGGTACCAACTCATCAAGCGCACATTTGGGAAAAATAAGGTTAGCCACATCAAATTAAAGAAGGCTCCCTATAAGCACACCGATCATCTAAGACCTACAAGGGATGCCTATAGAAGATAGTTGCTCTCCTATCACATATCGCAGCACAATAGTAAGATCTTCACCCTTAAGGTCCATCCCCCAAAATTAGTTCATGGGCTGAAGTTGTAAAATAGGGCACTTATTGAGACCATCGCACTAGCAAAAGAAACGCTTTCCTAAGTACCACTCTTGAATGGAAGGCCCTAACATCAGCCGACGATCATAGGAGATAGCCTCAGCCTCGGCCACCTTTAGAGCTCAGGTTTGTATAGGACCTCTTCAGTGGAGAAACAGCTGCAATGAAAATGAAAAAACACTATAAGTGTAATACAAAACAATGTAATAAATGATCATGATTAGCATAATGATGTCCATGCAGGAAGAATACCTGGTCTAAGGTTATCATGTTTAGGTGGGCACACCCGATAGCCACAATAGAATCCTCATAACTCACTACACTCCATCATACAAAATGAGGATAACTGCCCTCCACATCGTCTGCGGGATGTAGTCCCTGCTGCAAGCCAGCTTAACGGCATATGCCTGTCAATAAGAAATAACATGAGCTTTAAAATGATGATGTAGAATTAAATAACAAATAAATTGAAAAAGCAAGCGAAACTTACGATGAAGACTCTCCATGCACCGCATATGTAGACCTTGGAAGCACCGGTTGAGGCAGTGGTAAAGATACGCCAATGTTGTAGGCCCCAAGTCGAAATGGTGCAATAAATCCAAGCTCTCTAGCACATGCACCAAGGACAGTTTTGCTACCTTAGAAGCATTCAAAAACATGAATCCTGATAAAGCATATAATAGGTAGCAACGAGCATACTGGTCCATATTTCGACGGAGCTACCATTAGTAACAACAGGTGCACCAGTCTGAATGCTTGTCCTTGTCATGGTCTTCCTACCCTTTAGTTAAGGAATGCAGTCTAAGACCCTCCTTAAATAATCCCTTTAGAGAACTGGGTAGTGAATGTCGAAGTCGATAAGTAGGAATACCTACAAATCGCAACCTAGTCAAGAAGGTAAAGTCCCCAGCAATGATTATAAGCTCGCCAACCAGGGACAGGTGGAAAGTGTGGGTCATGTCCATCCATTGCTCCATTGAAGTATGCATAATTGATAAGTCCATCCTCGGTGTTTTGTTGGGTAGTAACCATAAAAAGGTCCATATCGTAGTCCTCTCTAGACAGGTTATGACTCGAGGGTGCAAATTGTGATCTCATGCCTCAGTAGGCCAACTGAAGATGCCTTGTTTTTGAAAAGATATAATCCCCTACCAAGAGGAAAAGAAAAAAACAATAAATTATTTACACTATTGTCACAATTTGAAAGCAAAAGGGTAGTGAACACAAAAAAAAAGGAACAAAATACCACAAGACAGATAAATTCATAGGAATGATGAATTGTTCACTCAGGTATGTACCCTAATTATTTGGCAATCATTTCATAAATTAATTTGAGTTATTTCCTTGTGCAGGTCAAAGGAAAAAGCACAAGTCATGTAAATCATGACAATCAACCAAACCGGTAGAAAGAAAAATAAATCTCCCTGAAAATAAAAGGTGAGTAACCTAGAAGTTATTTCTTAATATTTTATAAACTAACCTAATGTTCACAGGCAAGAAGTAAATTCATAGGTAGTACCTAAAGCCTACAGTAATAAAATGAACAAAAAATAAAAATAAATTTGAAAAGGGGAGAAAAAGGACACCTACCACTCTGAGGTGACTCTTACAAGATGACAGTATAAATTGTAGACTGTCAGTATGTCATCAACTAGAGGATAACCTGACAAAATCGTCTTTTCAATCGCATTCCTTAATAGGCTTACCCAATCAAACCCTCATTGGGATCGCAACTACTCGAAGGCATCGAGGGTCGAAAAGTCCTCATCAGTAAACTCCTCTAGAACATCAAACATCTCATCATCACATAATTCAGCCATGTCAGTCGTCAAAAAGAGCTAAGGTTGTCTAATAGCTACATCTAAAGTCTAGAGAGAAGAAGTGAAGAGAGAGAAGAAAAACAACACAAATGTGGACAAGAGGCTCTTGAAGCCCTTTTATAGTGGCCTTGAGTTGTACAACCTTGCTAGGCTTGGTAGGCCGAACCACTCCTCAAGCCTGACAGGCCCAACCCCAAGCCCATTAATCCCAATCCAACCTTCAATTCAAGTCCAATTATGACCAAATTACTAAAATACCATTGGCCATTCTTTAAGCCCAATTATGACTAAATTACCGAAATACCTTTGGCCACTCTTCAAGCCCAATTATGATCAAATTACCAAATTACCCTTAGCCACTCTTTGAGTCCAATTATTATCAAATTATCGATGTACCCCAAGATTCCCTGGTGAGGCCTATAACGACCAGTTTATCAAAATACTCCCAAGTCTCCTAAAAGGGTCCAAGACACCAAATTACTAAAACGTCCTCATTGCTTTCAAAATTCTGGGGAATAATCTGAGCTTCCTTTATATCAAACCATTACTACGACTTCCAATGACAAATAGATTCCTCGTAAGGCCCCAAAAATACTTTCAAGAAGGACACCTCTTGTCAAAATGATGGAACCCCAAAGAACAACTTTCTCTATAAGATAATAAGATCTGAAGAAGCACTTCGCAAAACATTTAGGCCCCAGGTTCATTACCTTTAGACAAGAATGGAACCCCAAGGCAGCCAGAAGGGCCATAAAGTACGATTTCAACCTCCAAAATGCCAAAAAGGCTTCGATGACACAATAAGTATCTAGAGTGTGGCCTTAAGTCAGAAATCATTGGTAAAAAAGATCAAAGCTTACATTAAAAAATGCAAAAGCAACCCTGTTTATAAGAAGCCATCTATTCAAAATAGAACGCCTTGGTACTTGCTAGAGGGTTGCTAGAAAGCTTAGCACTTGTTCGAGGGCTACTAAGAAGAAACCCTAGTACTTGCTCAAGGGCTACTGGAAGAAGATTATCAACTTTGTTCTTGCTAAAGGGCTATCATGAAGCTTAGTATTTGCTTAAGGGATACTAAGAAGAAAAGCTAGTACTTGCTCAAGGGCTGCCAGAAAGCTTAGTATTTGCTCGAGGGCTGCTAAGAAGAAACCCCAGTACATGATCGAGGGTTGCTGGAAGAAGATGATCAACCTTGGTACTTTTCAGAGGGTTGTCGAAAAGCATAATATCTACTTAAGGGCTACTAATAAGGGAATCATGGTACTCACTTGAGGACTGCTAGAAGAAGAATGTTTAATCTTGGTAATTGCTAAAGGGTTGCCAAGAAGCTTGGTATTTGTTAAAGGGCTGCCAAGAACCTTAGCACTTACTCAAGGAGCTGCTATGGAAATTATATCCTTAAGTATCCTTACTAATGTTTACATTATATACTTTACTTTGTTGTGGCTTATTCAAATCATCATCTCTCAAATGCTATTTTCTAAGCCCCACAAAGTAGGAGTCAAACTGTAAGCATCTGATTTTAGACCTTTGGATATAAAGCCCAATGATAAAAATCACTGAACCAAATCCCTAGAATGCAAAGGGGAATTACTCAAAGTAACCTTGGAGAAATTTAAAACCAAACCCAAAAACCAAACCCAAGCCTAGTTAAGGGACTACCAACCAAGCTTATGGGCTGTATAGCCCATAAATTAGGGTTGTACAACCCTTAATTCAAAGCTATATAACTAAAACCCTAACTTATGAAATTTTTTAGAAGTGGTCCCCTATTAAACCCTAAGGTTGTACAACCCTTACACAGGGATGTACTACTCACTCTTAGTTGTACGACCCATATGCAAACACTACTTCCAATAAAAAAAACTTCTCTTTTTTATGATTGGATGCATCAATGTGCAACAAAAATTATTTCTAGCACTGTGTACCCACTCAACACCTATGAAGAAAGGCTTGGAAATCCAAAGTTTACTTTAAAGAAATCATCTATTAAACACCCCCAAATACATAAAACTAAAACCCTAACCCTATGAAACCCTCTCTAAGGTAGCATTAGACCTTTTTCCCTTTATGCTTGTGCATTCCTTAAGCAATATAAAAGGGTATTAAAGTAACCATGAGCTTCTAAAGGCAAAGACACTTTTGGAACATCTCAGAGACTTTCTTTTCTCTTCTTTTTTTTTTTGCTTTCTCCCTCTTTTTTTTATTTGAAACCTAGAAAATGAAGGCTATACAGCCTTATTAGTACATTGTACAACCCTTTTCTTGGGCTGTAAAACCCATATCCATAGTTGTATAACCTAGGTTTCCTGCAATCTAACAAAAAATGTTTTTCTTCCACCCTTCGAATTTCTTAATTTTAGGGGGAAAGGGTGTTGGATGTTTGGAGACTCCAATGACATAATAGGATGAGGCTTTACGGCCTAAGACACCTATTCACTTCAAAATGGAGTTTTGGTTAGCTTTTAAAATGGTTTTCTTTATTTTTCTTATTTAAAATGCTTGTGAATCTTCATTGCTCCTTTGGACTTTAGGTTAAGTTTTTGTTTCTTTTTTGACATCTTGAGGTGATAACCAAGAAAGGAACTTAAGTTCCCTTTGACTTTGGTAATCCTTTTTGTGTTGGAATGCATAATAGTCATGTAAATAGTGTTTTCTAGTTCTTTGATGCCTTGATTGGATTTTATGTGTTTTATGTTTTCTTTGAGTTCCAAAGTTTGGTTCTTTTGGTTCTACTTTTGAAACCTTGGGGTAATGATCATGTTAGATTTTGTCCTAGATTTTTTGGCTCCTCATGAGCAAGGTGAGTGAGGGTTCAATGACTGTAAGACCTCACTTAAGTGAATATTTAACTTAGACCACCTAACATTCTCTAAATGTTTGGCCTTATATGTGTCAATGTCCTCTCTTTTATTCATTATTCATGCATTTATTCATATATGTTAAAGGTTGTATTGTTTGGTTTGTAATGATAGAATTTGATTATTATGGACATAGATACATGTTAGGCACCTTGATTATGGAGATATGGTTTGGTGATCATTATGGGATTCATTTCCCTTTCTTTGTTGGCTTTAAGTTTTCTTTGATTATTTGTTTTTGTCCACTACTTGATTCTTCTTTTAGGTGTAGGTGTGAGTGCTTAGGATTAGACCATGGACTTGGCCTTAGCCATATCCCACTATGGATGATTATATGTGTGAATGAATGGTGAATGGATGCTAAGATCCTATACTATGATGCATGAGCCCCTCCCCATTATGAAGGATTATGTGTGAATGGATGATGCATGTTTACCCTATACCATGAATGCATGATCCTCATCCCCTCTTATGGGTGTTATGTGTGAATGGATGATGCATGTTTACCCTATACCATGAATGCATGAGCCTCCTCCCCTTAGTTTGATGAATTGATTTGTCTATATGGATTGTGCTTAGAAGTATGTTTAGGGGTGGTAACTAGACTAATCAATACCTTGGTTAAAGCATTAAAAGTGAACTAAAGATGTTCGAAGGTCAAATCCCAATATTTGGACAGTGTGGGAGTGCATAACCCGTTCCCCACATCGTACCCAATTTTCGAACCCAATCTCTGATAGGGTGAAGATGAAATGGGCCTTCTAAGTGACTTAGAATAGGTTCAAATTTTGCCTTCTCCGAATTCTTATCTTGATAAAGTTGGGTGGTGACTTCACATCTATTAGGGATAGTACTGACGTATTGTCCTACATTTGGTCCCCTGATGACCTTTTATACGGACTTAAGGCTTTGAAAAGTGCAAGCCCTAAAGGATCCCCCGTTGATCCAACACGTGCCATGTCTTGGGGTTATCAACGATGTGAAGACCCTCATCCTTTTGATCCCATATCGATCAATTAAAGGTAGGAGTCGCAAGTAAGATTTCACTCGTTCGAGTGCAATCGTGAAACATCTGAGGCACTCACATGGTGTAAGTTCATCTTTAAGTTGTAAGTGCTTGAGTGTGAGAGTATTCCTTCTATAAATTCTTATAAACTTGTGTAAGGATACGCCTAAGGTTTGGATCAGCTAAAAACTATAACTATTGTGAAAGATCTAAGATATTGTCTATAAACAATTTTGGAAAATGCTTGAGTAATGCCTAAAAACTACTTGTCTAGACTTTTAAGTGGTGCCAGAAAATCCACCTTAGGTAGGCTTAAATGGTGCTTGTTTAAATTCACTTTGTAAAGGTTATTGATAGCAACTATAAGCTATATAGTTAGTGGAAATCTCTAGTGGATCTAAAGGAGAAGACGTAGACTTGGTTTAAGTCAAATCTTTATAAAAATTAGGTTGTTTTTGGTAAGAGGTTAATTGAGTTTAATTATTAAGGGGGTTAACTGTTAACCTTCATTTACCTTATTTGGTATGGATTTTACTCAAGGCTATTAACCTCCCTCCCCCCCTCCCCTCTTTTTTAGTGTTTTTTTGTTAACCTACTCCCCCAAAGTCAAAGAGGGGTGAAATGATGATAGAGAATAAAAAATTTATTTCTTGTATTATATTAGCATTAATATAAATAATATAAAGTTAAACATTATAAGAAATAAATAAATATTATTAAAATAATAATATAAAATATTATTAATATAATATTTTATTAATAATATAAAATAATTATCAATCTAAATATTGTTAAAATATTATATTATACAATTTTATTAATATAGTAATTATTATTAATGTATCAAATGCTAATGTAATACGATTATTATAAAAGTGTTATTAATATACTAATAAAAAATTATTAATATAGTAATTATTTATAACATAATTATTATAATAATATATTATAATGGTATTAAATATGATTATGAAAATAATTATAATTATTATATCATTATTAATATTATTAAATAATATCAATTGAATATAAGTATAAATAATTATAGTATCAATCTTATATTTTTTCTCCATTAATTTTTTAGTCTCTTTTTTTACTTTGTAACTATTAACTCACATTTCTTTAACCCTCTACCAGGCGTTGATGTTATTATATGATTGATTTTCCTCTTAAACTCTAGAAAAAGTTTTCAAGTGGTCACTATTGTATTCAACTCCCTCTTGGGGCATTTTGGACAATAATTTTTAAGATGAGTTTATATATATATATATATATAATTTAAGGGATATAAGACATGAAAACAGTTATTTGAATATGAGTTTAATTAAGATTTAAAGAATTTATAAAAATTAATTTAAGCTACTATTGATTTAAAGATTTTAATGTTAATTGTAGTATGTGAGTTTATTATGTTAAGTAAATATTTAAGAAATTTAATTAAATTATATTAAAAATATCAATTACTAAAGTAATATAATTTATTTAATTATGTAAGATAATATAATAATTTATGAAAGTTATTTTTGTAAGAAGATTTTATTATTTTTTGAGAGATTAAATTAATTAATGAGAAATATTTATATTATGAAAATAATTAATGATGAATGATTTTAGTGTATGATTTAAGTAAATTGGTCTATTTGTTTCACAAAAAAAATATTTTTTAGAAAAATATTTTGTGTTTTTCTCTATTTAATATATTCTAGAAAATTGGTCAACATAAAATATTTTTCTAATCAAAGATAAAATTAAGTCATTTTTCAGGAAAATGATTTTTTGTTAATAGGAAGTCGTTTTTGAACTTCAACAAACTCATTTAAATGAAAAATAAATTATATCAATACACGTATTTATTATATCATTATTGACCACTGACACCCATCATTGGTCATCGTTGATCGGTGATGACTAGCAATAATAAGTGTGATCCATAAAAAAAATTTTCATTTTTAATGCATTTTTATATTAAACAATAAATAATATAAATATAAAATTTTGTTACAACCTTATAAATCAAAAGAGTGCATTCCAAATATCAAAACATATATTATTCAGACAATATTTTTCTCTGACAAGTTATTTTATATGAAATAGATAGAATCCTAATATTTATTTATTTAAGTGAGATTATATTTATATTTAAGATAATTAATTTAATTTATATATTTTATAGAAATTAATTTAATTATGGATGAAATTTTTAAATTTATGAAATTTAAATATTTTATAAGGTACAGATTTCAATTATAAGAATTTTAATTATTAGTAGTAGTAGTAAAAAAAAATGTTGTTGGGACCATTTTGGCCTAAAGCCAAAATATTTTAGCTCTTTAATTCAAAGTAAGCGCACGTGCGGGTTTCATCCCACACCGCACGCACATAGACAGAGACCGAATATGTGCGGGCTGGCTCTCCACTCAAATGCCAAAACAATGTCGTTTTGGCCATAAGCATGGTAGAATTTCAAATGCTATAATTTTCTACTCAGAGCTCCATTTTAGGTGATTTAAGTTTTTATGAAAAATTATTTTCACAAAATTTCTATGGACATCTAAAGTCATCTCAGAAGGAGGTCGGATGACAACAAAACTAATAATTAAATTTTTACGGACATCTAAGTCAATTTTGGTCGATTTTGAACAAATGTTAGCTTATAGGATAACACCCTAACACCGTCAGTCTCTATAAACTCTTGAAAATCTACAATATGAATTTGCTATTTTTCCAATGGCCACCGACGACAAACTCCAGCCATTATGCATGGTAGTTACAATTGTCTGATAGGCTCGGATAGTAATTTTGTGCCAAAATAAATCCTAATAAGTGCCTCAATCACAACGATTCAAGTTTTCGTGAATTTAGGAGATTCTAATAAGATTTTATAAATTTTTAGCAATTATAAATTGGATCCTAAAATAAAAAATTGATATTTATGTGAGGTTAATTGCTAAAAAATGGATTTATATAAAATAATATTAAGTAAATTAAATGATAGAGAATTAAAGCTAATTACTGTATTTTAAGATTAATTGCATAATTATACTAAATTAAAAGAATATGAAAAGTTAATTTTTAGGGCAATTCATAGAGAATTATTAATAGTTATAAATATTATTTACCTTATTATGATGAAATAGAAGTAATAATACTAATTGAGGATGTATATATAATAAATGGACTACATAATAAGCAGAAAAGTTAGAAAGCTTAAAGGATTAAGATGTCTAATATAAAATTAATGATAGTTATGCATGTACATAAATGTTAAATGATAAATGGTAAAATCTTATATGAACTATGAACTTGAATAATACGAGTTATGTATGTAAATATAATTCATGGACTAAATTATAAGTTTAGAAAAGTTTAAATTTAATGCCCTGATGGGCCTTTTTGACCAATAGTAGTTTAATTTATGCAGAAAAATATATTTTAAGGTTTAGTTTAGACAACTCTCCATATTTCAAGTATTTTTATTATATTAACATAGATTTATTTATATGTTTATGTGTGTCTAATGCTAAAAATGAGAGATAGAGAAAGAGTTAAGCAAGTAAGTTATGTTAATTGCATACATGCATACATATATATTTTTTTAAATATCTATTGCATGCATGCTTCATAGTTTTACATATAGGCTAAAATAATGTCAAAGTATGTTAATATAAAAGCCATGTATTTTTATGAGTGAGATGAAATGACATAATATAAATGTTTGTATAAATGCCAGGTAATATGAGGACAATTCAAGAATAAAGCGAGAATCCAAAAATCATAGCTACTAACTATGCAAGGATTATAACCTATATAAAATAAAGAAAATGTTATGCATGCATGACATAATTGGTAAGGAAACCCTTCTATGTAAGAAATAAGTAATATAGTATGGTTGGTGAGACAACTCTCTTCAGAATACGTCTAGTATGGCACATGTAAGAAAGATAAAGTAACCCAAGTAGGAATTGTCATGGACTTTAACTATCCATGTCTTAATGATTTGCTCTGTAAATGTTGCATGCAAATGATATATCATACAGTTAGAGATGCATTCTTGTAAAGACATGTAAAACACATATAATGGACATAAAAAATTCTTCACTTGAGTTTTTCATAAAGAACTCACTCATTTGACATACATAGGTTGTTTCACAAGTTAGATAAAAGGAGATGTCAATATGAATAGGAGCTAAAAGAATTAAGTTTTGTATATATATTAAAGCACTACACTTATTTCTCATAGTTGCCTAAGTTATTTATGTATAATTATCATTAATGATTATGTATATAATTAAGAAATACGATTACTATGTATTCTATATTCTTAGATATCTTTGCAATGTCTAGTAGTTATATTATATATGTCAGAAATTAATATTAATAATTATGATGTGTAATATAATGATATTAGATGTAAAAGGATTATATGTTAAGGATTATAAAATTGTAAAGAGACTAATAATTTAGTAATATTAAATAAGAATGAACACTTTAATTCTAAAGATAGTTTTATAAAAACTTATTTTGTATATTATTTATATCATAAAAGAAAAGAAAAGAAAGAATCAAGATGGAAAAAAAGAAAAGAAATTTTATGTTTTAAGAAATATTTTGAAATTAAACTCTCCATAATTTCTAATTAGTTTTATTCTTAAAATTTAAGATGATGTTGATATAAGTCCAAAAATCTATTAGTTTTATTTTTAAAATTTAAGATGATGTTGATATAATCTCTAGCTTCGATCCAATTTGAAATCTGAGTTGTAACATTTTTATAATCTAAATTTCTTTTTTTAAAAAAAAACTTTCAATTACCTTTCTTCTCCTCTCTCATTCTCTCTACAAAAACAAAATAACTTCCATTATATTTTTTTCTTTTTTGAAACAAATCATAAAGTGAACAATTATTTAGTAATCTGAATCACTTAAAAATAATGCTCCCTTAAAATTCTCTACCAAAACAAAACAACTTCGATTATAATTTTCTTTTCCTTTTCAAAACAAAGTGTAAAGTGAAATATTATTCAGTAACTCCGAAACACTTGAAAATAATACTCCCTTTAGACAATTTACCAATGAATCTCACATATTTATGAAAGAGAGAACACCATATTTTAATATTATACAAGTATCATAGAACTTGCCCAGCTGACAAGAGTTCCTATGCCCATCGAGAGCTCCTAAGCCCTTAAAAAGGTTCGGAGTTCACACGCCAAAAAAAAAAACGAGGGAACATTCCCAACAAATAATGCCAGAATATCGATCCACAACACCAGTCGTAAAAACAAAAGGGCCAGCTTAACGAGAAGACTGCAGCCCATCCACCTCATTAGCAAAGGCCAGCTTATCAACAAGAAGACAGCCCTCTTTTCAGCACGGCGGAAAGGAGGGGAAAAAAACCATAAAAAAGGTTATGAACCACATCTACGATCTTTGTTTGCAATTCATCCAAAAAGCTATTGCAAGTCAAGATGATCCATGGTATCATAAATATCACAAACATAAACTATTGATGGATAATTACTTTTTCACCAGAACATTTAAACCAGTAGATGCTAAAAGTAAAATGGTGAAATAAATAGCACTGGAACAAAATAACTCCCAACGAAATTTAATGGAACATCCTAATACTAAAAAAGCAATGGTAGGCCATCATTTCACAATAAAAGATAAGTTAAAAGGCTATCACAGGAGCAAAAAAGACCTAAAACTCGTCATTTAACAAAATCTTAGTCTGAAATTGAAAACCCACAATCCCAACCGCACCCAAAGCAAGGAGAAAAACGACCAAAATCTATGGAAACGAGCTATCATTCATGGCCTAATCAGTGATCGCCAGGCATGCTCTTAATGATGTCAGAATCACCTGAAAAACAAATTAATTTTCATTGTCAGAGAAACTGGATAGTAAATTAAACAAACAAATAAAAAACAAGAAGTTCTCTGAGTACCTGGATCAATGATGCTCAGGCAGCACACTCTAAAATATTTTCCACAAGCAGTGCCCAAGTCTACATTGTCTGAAATAATAATGGTAATGAAGTAATTAATCACAAGAAGTGTTTTAAAATATCTGAACCCTAAATTACTACAATATCCACAGATAATTTCAACACTCTTTCAATTAAGTAACGGCAAGTATTACTAGCAGAAGTACTGCTAAGAAGAAAAAGAAATAAGGGCAATCAAATGCACAATTGAGTTTCACATGAGCAACCCTCTAAAACACAATTGAGATGACTCCTCGATGTACGAGTAGTAATGGGTTTTGTATAAAGTATTATTTTTCGAATATAAATTCCTAGCAACCGCATTCATATGCAGGAACCTACTATTAGCATCATTACATGGACAATAAAGCCAACCCTGACAGTGAAACAAATAATTACAATCACCAAATACACAAGTTATTGCATGAGCAGTTAGGCATACATCGCGCAAGAACCTCTAACAATAACAAGGACTAACAAGAAGGCAACAACTCATAACTACAAACATGATCAATTATATGATAGCCATAGGAAAAAAATGCTTAAAGAACAATCAAGTCATAGTGTTGCCTTTAAAGAAATGAATGCATAAAAAAAATGTTGTTCCCAACTAAGATCAAGTCATACACAACAAACGGATCAGTATCTCCCAAGTTGTTAAGGATTCCAACATATAGCAATCTAATTATAATTCATCTAAGGGTCCCCAAAGCACAGAAGATCCAGGGAAAATCAAACTCATGAAAAAAATTAGGGTAGAACTAGAAAGACCTCAATGAGAAAACCGTAAAGAGAACCTCTTGAAAAGGGCTCCTAATTGCACAACTATGACTCAAAACAAAAATTCCACACTCAGTCAATATTAATCAATAGCGCAATCACAAAATGGTGTGACAGTGATGCTAACAAGCCCAGTTGGTGCATTGAAAATAATGTTTGGAGCATGAAACTTAAAATCCAAAGTACATGGAGCAATTACAAGAAGCTTGAAACTTGGACTTTAAATGGAGCAATTAAAACGCATAACAATACCTAAAGTCAAAGATATGACCAAAACTTGCTTAGTTGACATTGTTTTCCTATTTTCTTTAGAATTATTTCTCATTGGCCGAATTTTTCTTCTCCTTTTTCAATTATGATTTCTCTGTTAGTCTTTTATGTTTGGAAGCAACTAAAAAAGATTCTTACTAAATGTTATCTTGCGATGGCGGAATACCACGTGGACTAATCACAAAACCTTCTTTTGTTGCTTACTTTATTAGGAAACTTCATTTAGATGTTTTTAAGCGGGCAAAACACTTATGGCTTAGAAATTTAAGGTTTTGCTTCTTTATTTCATTAGTTAGGGTTTCAAGTATGTAAAACTATATATATGCCTCACATTCGGCCAAGCAATAATAATTGATTGTTCTTTTGGCTTAATTGTTTTGTGAGAGTTTGTTCTCCTTTTTGAGTTCTTGAAAGAATTTGATGAAATTGTTAGGTGAATTTCTTAATAACTTTGCAAATTAGTTAATTCTAGGCTTAAATTGGCTTTAGTTAATTTACGTTCAGAATTGACAATCTTTAAATATTTATAATTCAGATTGTTAGAAAATAGTTTTATAAAGGTTTAATTGAGATTTATAATTCTTTAAACTTGATTCTTAAAATAATCCTTAGCAATTCAATTGAAACATAAGAGTTTGAGAATTCAATCATTCCTTGCACGTATCATTTGATATCAGAACTTAAGGTTTCAATTATCAAGTACGTATCCCTTTGTGATCTTGTTCATCGTGTTTGCATCTTGTTCTTCTTCTCTTCAATTGGGCCTCATGTTCAAATTCATTTCTGCATTTAGTCTTCTATCAAATATGTTTGTTTCATTTATTTAAGTGTTATTTCATCATTAAATTCTGTTCCAAATCATTTTGCATCATCAAAAATCACAAAAAAATTCCAAAATTACGATTTGCATGCTTGTTGATCCGAATTCGGATCCAACAACTCTTGTATTCCAATCTGTTTTCTTTCATTTCCAATCATTAAATTAGTTTGTTTCATCATCTCATATCAAATTTCATACTTTCCCAACATTTCCTTAAATTAAAAAATTCTGCAAAATAATTTTGTTTCTTTATTCTAATTGGATTTTTTTGTTTCTTTCAATTCAAATTTGTTTTTCTTTATGGATTAACCTTTCTTGTGTGCCCAATCGCATGTTTGAAGTGTCAAGTTCAAGAAAATTCCTTGAAATTTGAAAGTTTGTCCAAATTTCTTTAAATTAAAGAAACTTGATTTTTAGTTTTTACCTTGCAATTTTCTTAACCTTTTTCATTCCAATTTGTTTTTGTTTTGCTAATCATCTTTTTGATGTTTCTTAGTGTCTAAAGCCAACCCTTGTCACAAAATTCAATAGAGAGCAAAATTACCAAAATGGCCCTATTCTTCCAATTTGGCCTAAACTAGTTCTATTACATTGTTTTGTATTTTCTTTGTTTCAAATCTATATTATAACTTCCAAATTTTTTTTTTAAACAAAGAAAGATATCAAAAAAAAGGAAGGACGTCAATAAAAAGAAAAGACTAACAAAAAAAAAAAGATAGAATTGCATGCAAGCTATTTTGAAACCAAATTCGGCCCATACTTGATTTTTCACCAATTTTTGAGTTTAAAACACCAATTTGCAACTTTTAATTTCTTTTCGATCTTGAAATAGCAAATTGATCTCTATTTGTGCTAAACTTGTTTCTTCTTATTGGTTCATAATTTAATTCTTTTATTATCTACAGTCATTATAAGTTTTGAATTATTTGTTACGTAATTAAGAATTTATTTGACATTAGTGACTATAATTCCTAAAGAACTTAAAGAAAAAAATCAAGAGGGGTAAAAGACAAGAGTACGCGAGATCATAAGAGAATAAAAACCTTAATGTGTGAAACATGAGGAGAGTGACATCTTTTTTAGTGTACACACGTAAGAGAGTGTTGCAACATTTCTATTTGTTTTCTTGCTTCTTGTTTACAGTGGTAGGTTGGGAGGCAAAAAGGCTCCAATGGCCAACAAAATACAAGAAGAACAAACTAAAGATCCCAAATTTCAATGAAAAAGGTCGTCCCAAAGAGTACTTAGCATGAAAAAAATTTGAAGTTCGAGTTTGAATACCACAATTGTCCCGAAGAAACTAAGGTACTAATTGCTACTCTTAGATTTGAATATGATGTCTTGTTATGGTGAGAACAATTGACATTTGCTAGAGAATATTATGGGTGAAATCCTATCTCAACATGGCAAGGGCTGAAGAATAGAATGCGAAGATGGGTTGCACCAAATTTCTATAAAGAACTATTTCCAAGGCCTACACAAGCTTCTTAGGCTATCATTGATGATTAGATTTTTGTTTCTAAAGATATCATTGAAATTCAAACTTCTTCTCTACATGATTATGAGAGACCACCATTAAAAGTTTGTTCCAATGTTCAAATTGCGAATCTCATAATGATGATGTACTTGTTGTAATTAAAGATGATGGTCAAAAAGAAAATAAAATAGAATGCGCATGAGTAAAAAAAAAAAATTACGCAATAAAAAGAGCGCTGTGAAAAAACCTATGAGAGGAGCGAGCAAAGAGTGGAAAAAGGAGAGAAAAGAGTGGATGCACGAAAAAAAAGAGTTGTATACAAAAGGAGAGGATATGCAAAAGAAAACCCTAATTTTAAAAGAGATTGGCGAAATTGAAACCAATTCTTCCCAAAGTACCACAACCATGTTTTTATTCAAAGGGATGTATTACACTACTCACAAATTATATAGTACTTTTATGTCTCTTTTGCAAGATTATAAAGAATGATTTTCAATGAAAGTACTTAGTAAGCAAGACGGCCTAACTCTCACTACTTTTAACTATGGTGCTAAATTGAAGAGTTGGGATGCAAATTTGTGTAAAAGAGAGTTTTCTAATCTTTATTTAGATGTTTGTTCTTGTTTAATTTGTTCTAGACATAATTTTTCTTACTTTGATCAATGTTTTTGCGTTTCTAGTCTGTTTTATTCTTTTGTTTTACGTCTAAACGTTTTGTCTTCATGTTTTTGTGTTTCAAGGAGTTCTTTTTGTTTTAAACGTTTATTTCCTTTTAAATTTTGTTTTAGCTCGACTTCTTTTAATTCTAGGAGTTTTACTTATTATAAATCTTGTTTTTATAATTTTTCTTTTTATTCCAGAAATATGTTCTTTCTAAAAGACTTTAGCTTTTGTTTTTCAAACTTTTCACTTCTTAAATGTTTTCCTTGTTTTAATGTCTGTAAACCTTTATTTAATTCTTCTTTCTATTGTAAACATTAGTTAAAAAGAAAATTTTCATTTGACTTTAATGGTTCTCAATGTTTCTAGTTCCTTTTCAAATTTTAATTCTTAGTTTTTTAGTTCTAATTCTTTTCTAAAACCTAGATTTCTCAATCTAGTGCTTTTGTTAAAAAGAAATTTGATGCCTTAATACTTCTTCATACTAGATGGAAGACGTTTCCTAAGGTGTCTTTTTATTTTTTTTATTTTTTTTTGTCATTATTTTGCTCTTATACTAACCTTGTTCTAGGTTTTATTCAATTACTCTTTGATCTAGGCGGAATGACTTAATTCATTACATGACAATTTCACTTAGGATCTTTGTTAGTATTAGACTCATATTTGATTTTTGCTTACAAGGCAATTTTACTTAGTATTCTTTATTAGTATTAGACTTATATTTGATTTTTGCTTTATCGTAGGTCGAGATTAAAGGATGAATTTTTCTAAAGAAAGTGGGAATGATGCAAACAAGCCCAATTGGTCCATTGAAGATAATATTTGGAGCATACAACTTAAAGCTCAAAGTACATGGAGCAATTATAAGATGTTTGGAACTTAGACTTTAAATATAGCAATTAGTTTGACTCAATGGAGCCCAACATGAGGAAATAACAAAAGCTCTTAGCATTCGGCCAAGGCAAGATTAAAGAGCCCAAACATGTTCTTAAGGAGATAAAGTCCACAACAAAATTCAAAATCAAAGATATGACCAAAATTTGTTTAGTTGATATTATCTTCCTATTCTCTTTAGGATTACTTCTTATTAGCCAAATTCTTCTTCTCCTTTGTGGTTTTAGATTTATCTGTTAGTTTTTATGTTTATAAGCAATTAAGAAAAATTCTTGTTAGATATTATCTTGTGATAGGCAAATACTATGTGAACCAATCACAAGACCTTCTTTTGTTATTTAATTCACTAGGAAACTTCATTTAACATGTTTTTAGGTGACCAAAACTCTTATGGCCGAATTTACACTTAGGAATTTAGGATTTTGCTTCTCTATTTCATTAGTTAGGGTTTCAAGTACGTAAGATGCCTCATTCGGCCAAGCAATAACAATTGAGAATTATTCTTTTGGTCCAATTGCTTTGTGAGAGTTTATTCTCTTTTTTGAGTTCTGAAAATAACTTGATAAAATTATTAGGTGGATTTCTTAAAAATTTTGCAAATTAGTTAATTCTATACTTAAATTAGCTTGAGTTAATTTAGGTTTAGAATTGACGACATTTAAATTTTTATATTTCAGGTTGCTAGAAACAGATTGTCTAGAGTTCTAAGAGTTCTTTAAACTTGATTCTTGAAACAATCTTTAGCAATTCTATTAAAGCATACGAGTTTGGGAATTCAATCATCCATTGCACATATCAGACAGACAAGTAAGAACAAAGGAGTAAGCCAATATACTTACTGCCATTGTAGTGGTGAACTCCAACCTTTGACAACATTGCATAGGAATTCAATCATCCATTGCACATATCAGACAGACAAGTAAGAACAAAGGAGTAAGCCAATATACTTACTGCCATTGTAGTGGTGAACTCCAACCTTTGACAACATTGCATAGTACTCTATCTCAGACTTCCTGAGAGGAGGACAGTTGTTGGCAATGATTACAAGCTTTCCTGCAAATATCAACATATCTTTTTTATTTAATGGATTGTGAAGAGGCTAACACATTCAAAGATGGTCAAAAAGAGAACTACTATTAACACCCAAAACGAACTACTATGGACCTTATCATAAGTATGGTAAAAATAATCTCTAAAAGATTAAGTGGCCAAGTTAAATTTTCCACAAACATATATCAATCGGGAAAAGAATGATATCCTATAAGACAACATATTTTCACAAATCAATCACATAATAAAATATTCTTCCTCTATGGCTAAGAACATCAGATAATTCCAACAAGACTATTTCTAAGGCAAATAGGCCTCTGTGGAAATAAAAAAGACAAATCAAATTAACATTTTGCCTCAGCTTTGAGCATGCAGAAAGAAACGTATATCAATCATAAAAGAAATGCAAATCAGCAGTTACACATTAAAACAAAAACAGAGAGCTTCTATGTTGCTCAAGTAACTAATAATAACAAAAAAAAGACTACCAAATAAACCCAGATGGACATTTCTTAAGTTGAGAAACTAAAGAATCTAAATTTACGATTTCTACCCATTTTATAGAGATAATCAAGACACAGATGACAGATCAACAGAAACACTAATCCAAGCCTAAAGAAGAAAATGAAATATTTTACCTTTAGAGTGCCTAAGAGATTTGAGCACAGTCTTGTAACCCAAGGTGTACTTCCCACTCTTCATAACGAGAGCCAGCCTGTTGTTGATGCTCTCATGAGTCTTCTTCTGCAATGCATCAAACGCAAAGCATTAGTCTTTTTTTTTTTTTTTTTAATTCTAACGAAATGAAAATCTTGGGTTTTGGGTTCAAAGGCAAATATCAGGACTCTGAAAAGGAGTGACTTACGGTTTTCTTGGCCGCCACCATGGTTGCTGTTGGGTGTTCGATCAAAGGAAGCACAGAAACTTTGTGTTCACTCACCCCAGCAAAGGAACCCTAGAGTTAGATTTATATAGGTCACCAGATTAGGGTTTTCTGTGTGCTTCTGTTTGGGTATGGGAGTATTGTATGATTCTGTTCGGATAGGGATTACATAAACTTATTATGGATATTGCGGTTCCGTTATGGCTGGTTTAGTACTGCTGTTTGATTTTTTTTTTTTTTTTTTTTGGAGCAAATGTTTGATTCCGTTATTATTTTTAAAAAATAATTAAATTTGAAATTACTTATGATAAAAGCCGTTTTTCTATTGTGTAAATAAATATGAAATGATTGTGAGATGAGGAAGCATTATACATATGTTTGGTTAAAATTATTATTTTTGTTAGAGATTAAAAAATCATTCTTGGAGTCACATATAATAGTTTAGATTTTTAAGTTTCTATAAGAGAAAGTTTTGAGTTATACCTTTGACTATCCTATTTTATTAAAATTTCGATATTTTAATTTTATTTTATTTTATTAATTAAATATTTCAATACAACAGTGAAGTTGATATTTTCTCTCAAAAAAAAATTCAGCACAATATTAATTATTTTATTAAATTCAAAATAATATTAATCAAAACTTTATTTTAATAACTTTTTTTTTGCAAAATTTTGATATTTTGATTATATTTTGATTTTATTAATTAAATATTTCAACACGATATTATTTAAAACTTTATTTTTAATAAGTTTTATTTTGAAATTTTGATATTTCGATTCTATCATATAAACTCTTTCATTATTATTATAATTAGAGGCGACAAATGGATTGAATCGAGTTATTTTCAAATTGGATAATTTTTTGTTTATATCATTTTTTGGATTGGATTTGGATCACTTTCAAGCATGTTCAAATTATCCATCAATTTTGCATACATGGAGGATTTTGAATTGAATTTTAGTTTACTTTTAAAAATAATATTTCGAATTAAGTCAATTATTATTCAACTTTTTAAATGTCCATTTTAATTTTTTTTATTATTTATGCAATATTTTTTTATAATTTATTAGAAAAAATATTAATTTTAAAAATTATTAATTTAATCAAATAATTTTACATAAACAGAATTTGATTTAAAAATTTTTATTTATATTTAAATTTAATGAATTGAATATAATTTATTTTTTAAGCAAATGACTTTATATAATGAAACAAACAATTGAAATAAGTTTATATGAAATTACATTTAAGTTCTATATCATAAATTTAATTGATTGACAAACAACTATACAATATAAAACGACAGTAAACCATTCATTATAAGGTTTATTATGATAAAAATTTATGTAATAAAATTAATTTTATGTGATTTTATCATGATAAAAATCAAATCTATCATATTTATTATTAAGAATAAATAAACTTGTGATAAATTTCTTTTATGTATTAAATCATTTAAGAAATTATAGCAAAAATGTTTGACTCAAAAATTTTTATCATAATAAATAAATATACAAAGTAAATTATGATATAAACACTTTTCTCAAATAATTTTTTATAATACTCTGATGCTAAATTTCTAGTGCCCATCAAAATTACATATAAAAAATAATATTATCACAATAATATTTTTATCACTGTATTAAATCTTTTAAAATTATGGTAGAATTACTTTATCACAATAAATAACTTTTATTCTGACTAACTGTAACTTTTATTCTTACTAATAACTTTTATCATAATAACTTTTATCCTTACTAATAACTTATCACAATAAATAAGAAATTATAATTTAAGCACAAGAAAAAGACACAGTAAAACTAAAGGTAAATTTATTGAAAAATATAAAAGATCATTATATTTTAAATAAAAAATTGAAGTTAAATTTCAATCTAATTAAATAATCTAATCATTTAAAAAATAAATTTCTTTTTTGCTTTAATTATTCTACTACTTATATATTTAATAATAAATTTATTTTTTTATGTTGTCACTTAATCAATTGCATAGAGACACAAGTTGATTTGTTCATATCAGTTTGTCCTTATATGTTAGGTTGACTTAGAATTTTAGATCATTTGGATTTGAATCATTTTGGATTTGTCCAAATTTAGATAAGGTTCAAGTCATATTTTCCAAACAAGTTCAAATCAAGTAAAGTAAGAAATTGTCACCTTTAATTGTAATTCAAAAAATGTATGTATTAATTAAATTCTTCTAATTTTATGGAATGAAGAAAATTTATATATTATATAAATATAATAAAAGTGACTTGACATTTTTATAGTGCAATTGTAGGGTAATTTTGCAATTTTTAGCTATCTCGTGGCTCATTTGACATCTATTTTACGCGATGAGGCCTATTATGGATCAATTTCTTTTGAATTGGTTGCATGGGCTAGCTGAGAGAATGTCATTGTTTTACTACATATGTACTAAAAGGAACTCATCAAAACAATGCCATTTTCGTGACCACATGCATTGCATGTGTTTAATCATCAAAATGATATTGTCACATGCTATTCCTTGGCGACGTCATTTTAGCGTGTTTTTTTGGTTGTCTAATTGTTGGTCCTTGATTCAAAATATTTAAATTTTTTTTTTTTTTGGTATTGGACTCAGTGCAATTCCATCTTTTAAGCAATTTGATTAATCAACAAATAGTGAAACAAATTATTTATATGATAAGTTTTTTTTTTTTAATGTTTTGTTTCAGTATATATTATTTACACTTGCTAATATTAATATGCAGTTTTTGTTGTTTAATATGTGTTTTTTTAAAAAAAAAAAAACATTGTCCTTTTCTATGCTTTTCTGATACAAACCAAGATATGAGTCACCTAATTCATATACTAAAGTTTATGAATTCTCAAGATGATTAAGAATCAAGAACAACCTTTAATCTTCAAATCCCAATTAGACCTCTAGAAAACTTGTTTCTAGCAACCTAAGTTATAAAGATTTATAATTTATTAATTCAAATCCCTAAATTAACTAAGGAATTCGAAGATTAGAATTAACCAATTTGTGAAATTACTAAGCTTTCACTTAACAATCTCACCAAGTCCTATAAAAACCTCAAGAAGAGAAAACAATTCGCACAAAAAGCTATTAGCAAAAAAAATATGATCTTCTTATTTTATTAATATTGAATTGGCTTTTAAATATGCTTACAATACCTAAAATAAAACCCTAAAAGACTATTCTAAGTCGGTCAAACATGCGTTGGCCGAATTTACAAGCAATCCTAATCCTATTTGGATAAACTAGTAAAATAAACCTAAACAACTAAAGAAAGAATACTATTGGCCTATAAGATTCGACCATGCTTACTTTAAGGACTAAAGTCCTTTATTTAAGGTTCCTTTATAGATGAAATAACTAACTAAGACTCCTAACTAAACTAGGAAGAGATTTTGGCCAATGAGAGTATTTCTTGAGGTTCCTTGCAAATCTTAGAAGATATTGGAAGAATTTTGAGGATCTTGAAGAATCTTGAAAAATCTTCTCAATCTTGGAAGAAATCTTGAAGATTATGTCATGTCCAAATATCTCATGTTTTGTCTTAAGATGACTAAGTTTTGTCTTAAAATAATTATATCTTAAACATACCTTATCTTAAAAACATACTAAGGCCGATTTAAGACTTATTTGTCTTAGGACAAAAGGTTGTCTTTAAGATGCAAGCAAACTAGTTAAACTAGTTAAGCTTGTCTTGTTGTTAACAAATCTTGTCCTAAACTTCAATTTTTAACTTAGGATGGATTTGGTGGACTTTTCAACAGGGCCCATAAGAAGTATTTTGAACTAAGATTACATTTATTTGGGCATTATTTAGGCTTGGATAAGCCCCATTAGTGGAGCCCTTAAATACCTCA
The DNA here is from genome assembly GCA_949677035.1 of Omphalea diandra. Lineage (NCBI taxonomy): Eukaryota > Viridiplantae > Streptophyta > Magnoliopsida > Malpighiales > Euphorbiaceae > Omphalea > Omphalea diandra. The sequence goes on from CATIWR010153233.1 coordinate 35,449, forward strand.
AGTGGACAAGCTTAGGTTGAATGTTCTATCTTACTTTCTTCTTCAATTGGGCCAAGTCCATGCATTACTTTTATCTTGCACAAGGTTTCAGTAGCTTTTTTGAACCTTTTTATCCTTCTTTTTATCATTGGGCCTTGGATTTGAAGTGGATCCTTGGGTTTGCTTCCCTTGCTTATATCATTCCCTCCTTTTTCAAGATGATTCATCCTCATATCAAGTCCTTCATTAAAATTAAAAGGAGATAAATCAATAATATTAAAGGTATCACACATTATAATCACTAGGCAAGTCCAATTTATAAAAAAGTTCAACAAAAGAATTTCAAGAATGAAAATAATTAAGTAACACTAAAAATTTCCATATCAAACCTAAAATTTTCTAACTTGTCAAACCCTTCATTCTTTTATTCCTTAGCAACAAACATTTAAACAATCCAAATTCATCACAAAACTTAAGAGTAAATTGTGTACATAATGCATCTAACATAACTTTTTGTACTCTAACTAATTTAAGCAATAGAGCTAAAAAAAACTTCACAATTCTCAACCTTTTCCTTTTTTTTTTGTTTTTTATCTTTTTCTATTTTTTTTCACTTTTTTCCTTTTTTCTGTTTTTTCATTAGTTTTTTACACTAACCCAAAAATCAACAAATTGTAAATATGCAAGCATTACACATCCTAACTTTTTCTTTCCAAATATCAAATACTTGCACATGCTCAAATATATAATCAAAAAGGAAATTTAACTTAACATAATGGAAATTTTAGTGCCACTTAAAAATTTCAATTCTAAAATTCTCTTGGTGGGTAAGCTATAATATGAGCTATATGGTAATAAAGTTAAGTGTACCAACAAAAAAGTTTATACACTCTTAGAGTGTATTTAAAGGATAAAAAAGGTGCAAAATATAAAAATAATAAGATATAAAGGGGGCTAAATGGGTTAACACAAAAAATGTCTGAATCATTTCATTGATCAAATGTGAATTAATATTTCATTTCAAAAGATTGTATGTTTTGTTCTATAATTAATGGAAATTTTTTTAACAAACTATCAAGTACATGCCTTGAATTTACATAACCTATCATTACAAGGTGTAATGGTTTAAGCACATTCTAAATAAAAAATATACAAGGCAATTCTCACATCATTTATCAAGTATCCTTAAATGCCTAAATTTTCAAAGAAGAAAATCATGTCTAAATTATCATGGCATTTAAATAAATCCAATTTTTCACAATTATTTCATTGATCAATCTCAAATTGAATTATTCCTTTTACTCTTTGAACTTACAATACTCTAAGAATGTTATATCACTATTGACAAAAGAAGAATTGAATTTAATCAAAGAATAATCACAATAATTAACTAACTATAAATAAAATCCTAATAATCCTAGATGAATCAAATAAAATTAAAATTTTCAAATCTATGCCTCTTCCCCAAACTTAATGACAACATTGTCCTCAATGTTTGGAAAGAAAATGAAAATAAAAATGTAAGGACAAAAAGACAAATACGTGCTTTTTCATATGAGATTTGGACAAATTTAATGTCATGTTTTCATAAACGATTGAATCCATAATCATCAACTACTGCACATTAGTTTTCCTGTTACCAATAAACCAAAATTTATTAGAATAATGTAGAATTGAGAAGTGAAAATAAAAATAATAAGAGTTGTATGTGGATAGAATTAAACAAATGTGCATAAGCCATGCAACTGGCCATGCACCTAGAATTAATCCAAAATCATTTCTGCTATACACAATCAATTACAAAATTTCTAAACACTTGCATAGCAATCTTAGTTCATATATTTCTCGACAAACTCAACAAATTCTTTCAAATTCATCAAAATTGAATTTTAGTTATACAATTCTCAAATTCACACATAATTCCAATTAAGCACACATATTCTTAATCACCAACTTTTGTTGTCTTGTAATTACTAAGTCACAAAATAAAAAAACGCAATTAAAACCTGTCAACAAATGAGTGTCATCAACTCAAAACAAAATTTCAAAACAATTTTGCATAGTTAAAAGAATTATAACTCAACAACCACAATTGTCAAGTTTTTGCAATATCCTTTGCCTACAAACAAACCCATAAATTTGATATTTTCTCAAACATAAATCATAAGGGAATCCATCTCATTGTCCACTTGAAAACATTTTCCTCTATTCCACAATCACAGACACAGTTTGAACGCCTCATAAAATATCTTAAGTGCATAAATTGATCTCAATCTTGTACCTGTTATGCATTTATAAACAAAACATATTTTAAAATTGCAACACTTTGGTCTCACAAAATATTTTCAATTCCCTAATTATTCCCAATTGATCATTCATTTCCACAAAATAAATCACACACCATCTCCTCCACACAAACAAGCAACAATGAAATTTGAATTTAAAATTTCTAATATGCTGCAAGTTTAACTATTTAAACACATAATATTCTCAAAATTCACATACCTAAAATGCAAGCTTGCCATGCAACAAAAAATATCCATATTATTCCACACAAATTTCAACAATTCAAAAATTAAATAAAAGAAAATAATATGGAAAGAAATGAAATTTCTTAAATTAAAATATCACTATTTTGACTTCGGGTTTTCCTGCTAGAATCCCATGTAAGAATTGGTCAACCTTCCTTCTTAAGCTGAGAGTTTAGAATGAAATGAGCTAATGTTGGTGGTGATGGAGATGGAAGATCGATGCTCGAGGATGATAAGGTATAGGGGTTTTGAGGCTGGTTGCTTCACTTTGAGAAAAGAGAGTTAACCAAAGATCTAGCCATTTGCTTTGCAACTATCACCTTGAATTTAGGCATAACAACATCTGGTAGTGAAATTGAAAGAAAATCAATTTGTGGGATGGGTTTAGTGAAGGAGGAATTTTGGGAAGAGAGAAAAAAGTAGTGGTGCAGTGGATACAAAAATAAGTCGAGAAGAAACAGGTTAAGGTATTAGGTCATTTAGGTGTGACAATATGGGTGATAGAGCGGTTGACGGTAGTGGTGAAGGAACGAGTTTGGGTAATAGGAAGTGGATCACTACCATTTAGGGTTAAAGAGATGAAAGATTGTCTAAAATTTTTATTCCTCTTATAATTGGTGACTAAAAGCCCATGAATAAAAGCCCAACTCTCATCTTCCCTTAAAAAAATAATAGCCCACCTTCCATTAAAATGGTGCTTGCCCTGAATAAATAATAGCCCATTCCACCAATTTGATACCCATTTCATTAACTTGGACCCCATTTATACCTGCTATTCAAACATCTCCTTTATGTCGTCTTCATTACAAAGCATTTTACATAAGTCATTGCATGGCCCATGCAAATTTGTTGCAACTAAATTTCTTTCTTTTCCTCTATTTCCATCCATTCAACATTCCTTTCTCTCCACAATTGCATCAAACATAGTTTCCCTATTGTCGTTACTCCCTAATTAGCCTATAATTAATACAATTAAACCAAAATTAACACTAACTAATATGAATTAAACATAAAAATAACACTCTAACTATGAATTAAACTAGCAAAAATTACTAGAATTCTAAAAATCTAACACTAATTCGTTTCAAATCTGAAAATAAAAATCATTCATAACTTTAAAATAAATAAACTAAAATGAATAAAACCATTGGGTTGCCTCCCAATAAGCACTTATTTATAGTCATTAGCTCGACTCTTCCATAATTCTCAGCTTGAAGGTGAATGTCGGAGAAGAATATCTCCATTTGGCAATGCATCATCACATAAAGAAGGCTTCAAATGCTGGTCATTCACTTTGAACATGTTTCCATCTTCCCTTTACAACTCTATCGCTCCATAAGGTAAAACTTACACCATCTTAAAGGGTCCAAAATAATAGGATTTCAGCTTCCTTGGAGATAGTCTAAGGTGAGAATTAACAAGTAGCACCTGTTGTCCATCTTTAAGTAAAGACTTATGAATATGCTTAGCACGCCATAGTTGATCTTTCTTCTTATATATTCGAACATTTTCATGAGCATCACCTTGGAATGCATATCTCAAATGAAGAGGAGAAGGTTTTGGCTATAGAATTGAAGCTTTTTCAATTAAGAGAAGGCCTTACTTTATCCTAAATTCTCAAACCTGCAATATGTAAATGGAGGAGTTGCTTCTAATAATTTGGTTGCATTTCTAATTTTTGGATTCTCATGTAATGATGATGCCTTCTTAGTCAAGCAAACTTTAAATGGATCCTTAGGATGCTCATTTTTAGGTGCCTCTTGAATAACTCATGAGCCACTTCCATCCTATTGCAATCTTCAATGGAAGAAAGTTGTTTTGTTACTTTGAAAACATTAAACTCCATTGATTCTCCTATCATATTTAAAGTTAGCTTCTCATTCTTCACATCAATTATGGCCCTCGCGATTGCCATGAATGATCTTCCAAGGATAAATGGTATTTCCACATCCGTATTTATATTGAGCATAATAAAATCTACTGGTATAATGAACTTCCCTACTTATATGAGAATGTTCTCCACCACTTTAACTGGGTGGTTAATAGAGCAATTCACTAATTACAATGTCACCGTAGTTGGTTGGATCATACCAAGCTTCAATTTTCTACATATAGAAAGAGACATTAAACTAACACTAACACGTAAATCACATAATGCACTATCAAATTTGCAGTGAGAAATTTGGCAAGAAATAAAGAAAATCCATAGATCTTTAAGCTTTGATGGAAGTTTATTTTGGACTATGACACTACATTCCTCGAAGAGTGCTATGGTCTCAAATTCCTCAAACTTCCTTTTGTTAGACAAAAGCTGTTTGAGAAATTTTACATATTTTGGCATTTGTCCTATGACCTCGGTAAATGGAATATTGACATGAATTTGCTTGAAAGTCTCTAAGAACTTAGCATATTGCTTGTCTAACTTGTGTTTTTACAATCGTTGAGGAAAAGGAATAGGTAGAACATAAAGTTTTACCAGTGTAGGGGTTTGCTTCCCTCATTCTCTTTAGCTTCTTCCATCTTATCATTCTCATCTAGACTGGGGTTGTCTCCTCATTTTCTTAGACTAATATTTTTGGATTTTCAGGAATTTTAGGCATTTTTAAGGTTGTTTTCTCACTATCACCCTTATCATTGGGTGGGGGTCGAGTATCTCCATGCCACTCATTAAAGTAATTGCTTTACATTATTCTCTTGGGTTAATTTTAGTCTTGCTAGGCAATGTATCTTACATTCTTTCATTGATAATGTTAGTCAATTACCCAATTAGCATCTCTAAGTATTGTTTATGTTACTTCATTTGTTTGACCCTCAATTTAAGCTTGTCTAGCTTAGTCTCCACCCTCTCAAACTTTTTAATAAAAAAAATTCTTGCATATCCTATGTTTGGTTTTCCTTTTGTTGGATTGGTTGAGCTATGGAAACTCCACCTTGTTGCCTTTGAGAAAAATCAAGAGGATGAGAAGGCTTGGATTGGTTGGCTTGATTGCTCAAAGAGAAATTAGGATGATATCTCCACCCAGGATTGTAGGTGTTGGAATATGGATTGTTGGGTTGTCTATTGAAGTTGGAAACATATTAGATATGCTTAGCAGAAATTTTGAGCAAAGAAGGTTCCCATAAGTGCTCCTCTACACCTTCATAAGTCAGCGATGGGGTATTGATAGCATGCACACTCACACTTCCAAGCTTCTTTACAAAAGCATCCATCTTGGCATTTAACATGGTATAGGCATCAATGTTATGAAAACCCAATCTTTTTATTAATCCCCATTTCGCTTGCCCATTGGTAGTTGTTTGAGGCCATCTCTTTCGACAATATATATGCTTCATTGGTTGACATTTCTATAAGTTTTCCTCTTATTGTGACATCAATAGTAATGTGTATTGAATGGTTAAGCCCATTGTAGAAGGTTTAGACTATCAATCAATCCAGCAAAGCCATGATGTGGACACCTTTTTTGCAACTCCTTAAATCTTTACAGTGCTTCATATAATGTCTCACCCTACTCTTATTGAATGCTTGGAATTACTTGTCTCAACTGTGCAGTCTTGCTTAGTGGAAAATATTTTGCTATGAAAGCCTTAGAGAGATCCTTCCAAGTAGCAAATGAGTTAGGTACCATAAAATTCAACCACTTTTTAGCCTTGTCTCTTAATGAAAAAGGAAATAACCATAATTTGATAGTATCATCGGTTGTCTCATTAATCTTGAAGGTTGCATATGTTTCTAAGAAATTGGTGATATGAGCATTTAGATCCTTAGTAGTTTCACCCCTAAAAGTGTTTTATTCCACCATGTGGTTTAATCTCGAAATTGTTGGCTATAATAACAGATTTTGCAATACTTGATTGAGTCTTATGTGTTTGTAAAATGGAAAATTTCTCTTAAAGCTCTTTGTCTTCCTTCTTTAGCCATTATATCTTCAAGCATACACCAAGCACTTCACTCATCAAGAGACACAAAACATAATCAAATGTACAGAAATTAAAAATGCATAATTTCAAACACTAGATTAATGGAAAATCTTAAGGGAAATTGATATTATGAAAAACCAATTCCCAATAATGATGCCAAAAACTTGTTGTGTGTAAAACCCTTGCAAGTGCACAAATCTCTTCAAGTAATACAATGATAAATAGAAATCGTTCCTGTGAGCATTGTTTCACAAGTACTAATAAAGTCTTAATTTTTTTATTATCCAGTAATCGAAACAATAAGAGAATAATAAACAAAAATTGAAATTGCAAAAATAATTAAACAAAACTAAAATTAAATTAAAAGAAACTCTTATAACAATGATTTCTAAGGAATTCAAATACACCACAATACCATTCCATAAATATATCAATAGAATTATTTCAATTAAGATTGGGTTGGACTTAAAGATGGATTTTCCTAATTTACCTAATAATTTTTGTCAAGTAAAATTTGATCTATTATTACTAAAATTATGCCTACTCTTATGATCACAAAATTTAATAACAATGCATTAAGTTTCATGAATAATCCTTAAATATCTCTAGAAGTTGAGCCTACTCTCGTGGTCTCAATCTCCTAGTTTAATATGTTAGGACTAACTCTAGACTTCCACTATCGCTCCATCATCTAAAATCTCAAACATTGCACATATGCGGTCGTTCATGCATAAAAGATCAATTAAGCTCAAACATATTAAATCATGACATCCAACATAATTGAAGCAAAATCATTTCATAGATTCTTGAAAAAAATATTGGGTTGGCACTCTAATCCCTAGAATTAAAGAATTAGTTCATCCTAAAAAGAAAAATAAATAAAGAAGAAAGAATCCATTGAATTGGGTAGAAGAATTTTTAGAAGAAGAGTTTTGTTAAACAAAAATAATGAAAACCCAAAAAGAGAATTGCTCTAATATGCACAAAATCTTCTTTTTATGTGGTCTAGATGTTAGATCCACTTTTCTCTCCTAAAAATATGCTTTTTTTCTTCCTAGAAATCTCTATCTAAGTAGGTAAAAAATCCTCCAAAAATAGCCTACAAATTGTGTTTTAAAAACTAGATTTGATTCCTTGCATGACCTGATGAATGGGTCATGCAACAACCTACGTAATTAACTACTTATGCGATTCTAGTTTGCTAATTGGTCAACCCTGCGTCTTTGTATAGTCCAATGCATGGGCTATACAATAGCCCATACAACACTGCTAAAAACTGCAATTTAGCACTTTTTTAATAAATTCCTATGCAAACATAAAATAGATAAAAAAAATTAACTTATTCCAAAACAAAAGTATTATAAAAATAAGAAAAACTCTTAATTTCTAATCTAAAATATATGCTAAAATGATTTATATCACAAAGATTGTGTTGTCATGTTTGTAAGTCCTTAACCAATATGCACATCTCTTTATCATAGGTTGGGTATTTTAAAGTAGGCCCATTAAGCTTTTTAGTAAAAAATGCAATTGGCCTTCCTTCTTGCATCAATACCGTGCCAATTTGCAAACTTGATGCATCATATTTAATTTCAAAGGTATTAGCAAAATTAGACAAAGCTAATAAAGATGCATTAGTTAATTTAGATTTTTAACAAATCAAAGCATGTTGTTGTGCCTTCCCTCATTTAAAACCAGTAGTCTTTTTGATAATTTCAGTTAAAGGGTCTGCAATAGTGCTAAAATCCTTTATAAACCTCCTTTAAAACTTTCTGAACCATGAAAAGACCTTACCTTACTTACTCTAATAGTGTTCAGCTAAGACTTAATGTCACTTACCTTTTCTTCATCAACCTTAATGCCATTTTTACTAATCATAGAACTTAGAAAAACAAGCTTAAAAGTACAAAAAGAATACTTTTTAAAGTTAATGTACAACTTTTCTTTTCACAAAATCTCAAAAACTAACCTAACATGCTCTAAATACTCTTCTAAAGACTTAGAATAAACAAGAATATCATCAAAATTAATAACCACAAACTTAGTTGAATATGCATGCAAGATATGGTTCATCAATATCATAAAAGTACTAGGGGCATTAATTAGTCTGAAAGCAATAACTAACCACTCATACAATCCATATTTAGTTTTAAAAGTTATTTTCCATTCATCCCCTTCTCGCATTCTAATTTGATGATAACCACTGTTTAAATTTTAGAAAACATGCATGCACCATGCAATTCATCTAACATGTCATCTAACCTAAAAATGGGATACCTATATTTAATTGTTATCTTATTAATTTGCCTACAATCTATACATATATGATAAGAACCATCCTTTTTAGGTACAAGCAGAATAAGTACGACATATGGACTCATACTTTCTTTTACTAAACCTTTATCCACTAGCTTCTTTACTTACCTTTGAAGCTCCTTTGTCTCTTCGAGATTACTTCTATAGGCTGGTCTATTGGGAATTTGTGAGCTAGAAATAAAATCAATTTGGTGTTCTATACTTCTTAAAGGTGGTAACCTTTGGGCACATCTTCGGGAAAAAAATTTGAATAATCATGTAACAAAGAAACAAAAGAACTAGGAAGAAATTATATTAGTTCATTATCAAAAGAATAAAGAGCAAATCATAAATCCTTATATAAAAGCATAGTCATAGGTGTTTTGGCCAGCAAGGCTTTCCTCAAATCACTCTCTTTTATATAAAAACTCTTTTTCACACCCTCTCCTTTTGCATGCCATACTCTTTTCTTTTAGGCATCCTCTCTAACCTTTCTTTTTTCCACTCTTTTCTCATGCCTCTCTATTGTTTTCTCACAACTCTCCTTTTGTCACATTGATTTTTCTTTTTCTAAGTTATATGTATTTTTTTTTATCTCTTATTACTTTTTGGTCCTCATAAATTTATTGAGGAGATAAAAAAAAGATAAAACAATATGTTTCCCCTCAAATCAAATTTATAAACATTAGAGAACCCATCATGCTTTGCCATTATATCAAATTGCTAAGGGCATCCCAATAGTATGTGACTAGCTTGCATAGGTACAACATCACCAAAAACCTTATCTTTATACTTACCAATTGAAAACACAATCTTAACTTATTTTATATCCTTTACTTCCTAACTATTATTCAACCATTGCAAGTTATAAGGTTTTAGATATTCCAGGGTTGGTAATTTCATCTTTTCAACAAGATAGGTATTAGCTACATGAGTGTAACTGCCACTATCAATTATAACAAGACAAAGATTACCATTGATTTTACACCTAGCAAGAAATATATTCTCTCTTTGTTCTTTATCATCTTTAATTTGAGCACTTAAAGAACATCTAGTCACAAATATGTCTTTACTATTTACCTCATTGAGGTCTTTATTAACATCACCAACATTTTTCAAAGGAGGCATATTAGGATTTGTATCATAACCATCACCATCACCATCTTCATCATCACTTATAATTTCACCATCTTTTAAGACCATGGTGCACTTGTTAGGACAATCACATGTCATATGACCTCTTCCTTGGCACTTAAAACACATAATAGAGCTTGTCCTACTGCCTTTGTTATGTTTGACCTTGTTAGGAGCACTTGGCTTCCCTCATTCTTTTAGCTTAGGTGGTTGGGTTTTGGGCTTGTTCATAGGCTTATCACCACTTTTAAATTAATTAGTCAAAGAAGAGGAAGAGTAATTAGGCTTAGAATGCTTACCTCGTCATAATTTTTCCGTCTTGATGGCATTGTGGTACAAGTCCTCTAAGTCATTATAGGGGTACATCTCCACTTGATTAGCAATTTCTTTGTTGAGCCCACCAAGAAATCTAGCCATGGTTTGTTCCATTGTTTCTTCAATTTCGGCTCTAATCAAAGTTATCTCCAACTTTTGGTAATGCTCTTCTACACTTTTTTCCTCTTACATTAGTCTTTGCAATTTATTGTGCAAATCATTATAAAAATGATTAGGTACAAAACATTTTTCTCATGTCACTTTTCATCTCTACCTAAGTATTAATAGGATCATCTTCACATCTTTTCCTAGAGTGCATAATTTGATCCTGCCATACAGGAGCATAATGAACAAATTCTATAATTGTAAGCTTAACTTTCTTTCACTATGATTATGATAATCGAATACAAATTCTACTTTCTTTTCCTATGATGGATAGGCTTCAAAATCACTTTTGCCACTAAAAGTAGAAATCTTTAGCTTGATGCTGCTTAGATTGCCATTTTATTTGCTAGACTTTTGGGAACTTTCATCATTTGAATCTCTATCCTCATCATTATGGATGGGTCCACCATGCCTTAGTTGTCTTAGATTAGTATGTTTTGTTGGAATTGTAGGGATTTTGGATGCTCTCAAGTTCCTCTTTAAACTTTTATTGCATAAGGGCCATAGTATCTTGCATAGCTTTAACAAATAATTTCCACTCTGAATCATCTTTAGGTTCTACCATGGTTAGTAAATAACAAAAATAAAATCCTCACAAACACTTCATCGTGTGTCTACACTAAAGAGAAAACACTCACACTCGTGTTTAACTCAAATTTGGCTTTTACCCTTTTTTGAGCTCACCACTCTTGTCTTTTACCTCTTAAGTTTCTTTTTTTTTTTTTAATGTTTGTTCAAAGACTAAGTTACTTTATCTTGAGTGAAACTTAATTAAATCACAAATAAGCATAATTAAACTTATAGTTACTTAGAAAACAAATGAAAGTGAATAACTTACTGAAATTGCAGGAAATAAAATTTTAAAGATCTAATTGAAAATTAAAGATCAAAGTGCTTGGAAAACAAAAGAATAGCTTTTTGAACAAGAATTTGATGAAAATTAAAGCATAGGCTAAGTATACCTTTAGTTACAAAACCGGCTCCTTAATTGTGCAAAATAAATCCTTAAGCAATTTTTAGCTTCTTCTTTCTTTTTCTTTTCTTTTTTTTTTTTTTTTTTTTGACTTTGGAAGCTAAAACAAGAATTGAAATTGATAGAACATAAGGAGCAACAAGCATAATAAAGAACTTAAAAGCTAAATAGAGGATGAAAAGTGCAACTCACCAAAGTAGGGTTTACCTTTAATGAGAATGGCTTTGTTTAGTCTTAGGAACAAAAAAAAAAAAAAGACATAAAGGAATGATTAAACAAAAAGAAAATTGAGTTGGAAGGGTAGAAATAAGGAAAACTTGAAGAGAGAAAGAAAATAAGCTAACTACCACAGTGCAATTTTTTGTGATTTTCTTAATGCAATTGGAACAAAACTAAAATCAAACACCAAACAATGATAAAATCTGAGTAAATAAACTAATTTGATAAAAGAAACACAAAGAAAATAGAATTGAACACTAAAGACCTAATATAGGTCGAATAGAGAATAGGAGAAAAAAAAGAATTTTGAATTCAAAAGATGAAAGAATTCCAAGAACATGAATTTGGATAGATATTACCTTGATCTTAATGCCAGAGCTCTAATACCAAATGATATAAACTAAGTTATGAATCACCTAATTCGTATACTAAGGTTTATGAATTCCTAAGATGATAAAAAATCAATAAGAAGCTTTAATCTTCAAACCCCTAACTAGACCTCCAGAAAACCTATTTCTAGCAATCTAAGTTATGAAAATTTAAAGTTTGTTAATTAAAATCCCTAACTTAACTAAGTAATTCGAATATTAGAACTAACTTATTTGTGAAATTACTAAGTCTTCACTTAACAATCTCATTAAGTCTTATAAGAAACTCAATAAGAGAATACAATTCTCATAAAAAGCTATTAGCAAAAAAATATGGTATACTTATTTTATTAATATAGAATTGGGGTTTAAATACCCTTATAATACCTTAAAGAAAACCCTAAAAATAACCTTAAAAGACTACCCTAGGTCGGCCAAACATGCCTTGGCCGAATTTACAAGCAATCCTAAGTCTATTTGGATAAACTAGTTAATTAAAACTAAACAACTAAAAAAAGAATACTATTGGCCTACAAGATTCGACCATGCTTACTTTAAGGACTAAACTCCTTTATTTAAGGTTCCTTTCTTGATAAATTAGTTAACTAAGAATCCTAACTAAACTAGGAAGAAAATTCAGCCAATGAGAGCACTTCTTGAATTTCCTTGCAAATCTTGGAAGTTGTTAGAAGAATCTTAAAGATCTTGATGAATCTTGAAGGATCATGGAAAATCTTACCAATCTTAGAAGAAATCTTAAAAGATCATACCTTGTCCAAATATTTTATGTCTTGTCTTAAGATGACTAAGTTGTCTTAAAATAATTGTCTTAAACATACCTTGTCTTGCAAACATACTAAGGCTGAATTAAGACATATTTGTCTCAGGACAAAAGCTTGTCTTTAAGACACAAGCTAATTAGTTAAACTTGTCTTGTCCTAATAAATCTTATCCTAAACTCAATATTTCAACTTAGACTAGATTTGTTAGACTTTTCAACATGGCCCATTGGAAGTATTTTGAACTAAAATTACATTTATTTAGGCCTTGTTTAGGCTTAGATAAGGTCTATTAGTGGAACCCCTAAATATCTAAAGTGGACAAGCTTGGGTCGAATGCTCCAACTTACTTTCTTCTACAATTAGGCCAAGTCCATACATTACTTTCTCTTGCACAAAGGCTTCAATAGCTTCTTTGAAGGTTTTTAACCTTCCTCTTATCATTGGGCCTAGGATTTGAAGTGGATCTATGGGCTTGTTTCCTTTGCTTGCATATTCTCTTAGCACTTTTCCTAGGTAATAGTAAATTAAAAGAAAAGGAATGTCATATGGCAATAATTGTTTGCCTTATACTCATCTAATAGTAATCAATGACAATTTTAGATGTTTTTCCAATGTATGTGGCCATACTGTGATAATTTTTTCTTTAGAACCTGTGTATTCCTAGTTTACCATTATGGTTGTTCACTAAAATTGAGTGACATTTTAGTTTAATGCTTGAAATTAATTAGTTTACCTAGGCCATTATATTTTAAATCTAATAGTTTCCCTTTGGTTACTTGAACCATTATTAATCCCTTTGGAGAAATAGCCTTTTTATCCCTTCCCATATTTTTGGTGATTAAAATATTATAAGAAGTGTTTTTTATTCCATGACAATCAACTAAGTCAAAACTTTATCCTTTTAAAGCTATTTTAAAATTGTTGGGAAACATAAGAATCATTGCAAAGAACATGTTAATGTGTTTTCCCTCTTTTGTCTCAAGTTAACACTAATTTTATCAAATAAACTCATACTGGTTTTTGAGTACCCTATGCATTTGTTCTTTTACTTTCACTTAAACTTAGGCTGAAAGAATGCTAAACAATTCAGTGTCTACAAAGGGTGAATGCTTAAGAGAAATGGGTTTTGTTTTTCCTTAAAATCTTGGAATATGTACAACATGATTAGCTTTACACTCGAGAGAGCAATACAGTCTTAATCCTTATATTACATTCCTTGTCCCTTATCACAAATATAACCAAAGTCAAACAACTGTTTACTTTTTATCATATATTAAGATTTGCATAATCATATCTAGTACTATGAAATCAAATTTTTTAAAGGCTTTTCTACCTACTTCGTTTCATCCTATTCAACCATGGCAACAAGTTTGTTGTTTTTGTAACTAGCAAGCTATAGGTTTTTATAAATGCAAAGGCCACATACTCTTCTATATACCCCCCCCCCTCCCCCGTCTCTTATCTTCCCTAAGAACCACGTTTATTTCTCTTCTCCTCCATTTTGTAATTGCTCTCTTTTAATGTTTTTCTTATTATCTACTAAATCTTTCTCCTCTTTTTGTTTTATGATTTGTATTAACTAAGCCCCTCTTATTATCTAATGAGCATTTATTGGATTTTTCAGATTGTTGTTTGCATTAGCCAACCGTACTTGAAGGTTAGCCATTTCTTATTTAGTTCTTTTATTATGGCTTTTATTTCCCTATTGTTTCTTTTACGCACTCTATTTAATGCTTTTACTGCTCATTTATTTTGGTGTATTAAAGGAAATCTTTGGTGGTTGAGGACATTTGTTTGCATGAGTGCTAAGAATTATTTATGTGTTTGTTGTTTTGACAAAAGCATATTTTTAGTTATAGTTTTATATAGGAGTGGGCACAGTTTGATTCAATTCAGGGATTTAAAATCTTTAGGACAGAAAAAATTTCAGGGATTCTAAAAATAGAGAATCAGTATTGCCCCGAATTTTCAATTTGGTTCCTTAAAAATTTAGGATGGTTCAGTTTGGTTATTCAGTTCTTTCAGGATAGTTAGGTTTGGTTTAGTACTAGTTTGAGTATTCGGTTATTTTAATTTTTTTAAAGTTAAACTTGACATTTTATGAACCAAAACAAAATAAATTTTACATTTTTCACTTTTAATCATTCAAAGACTAAAATAAATAAGTGATAATTTAATAAATTATAATTAATAATTTACACACTAAATATTAAATTAAAAATTTTTAATGTTACTACTAATTTATAAATTAATAATTAATAAATAGTCTAATTATTAATAATATATACTAATTGAGCAAGCTAACTATTCAAACTAATATATATATATATATATATATATATATATATAATTACAGTTCGGTTCAGTTTTTTTAGTAAGGGACAGTTACAATAAGGTCTGGCCTGGTTCTGGTTTGGTCCAATTCGATTATTCAGTCCAATTTGGGAATCTCCGAGTCCCATGTTTACCCCTAGTTTTATGGATACAAGTATAAGGCTTAAATAACTATGATCATTTAGTACCTTACTAAAACATAGCCATTATGTTCTTTTTGAGTTTTAGTATGGAGGAATAAAGGCATTTATGCAGAACATTTTTAAAGCGCCATCATGTTTGCACCATTTGTAGTAATGTCAAAGACTAAAGACAAAATATGAATGACTCTCGTTATTGCTTGGGATAATGGAACATGGATAAACTCAAGAAATACTTTATCTAAAAATAGGCTTATCTATTCCTTATTATAATAAGCCTAAAAGCACATTCAACCATTATACTTTTCTCATTCAACATTTTAAAATGTCTTCACCCTCTTTTTTCATATTTTTAGTCTTATTCAAATCGGTTCACACTATTTAGACATGTACTAAGCTGATTAACCTCATACATCACAAAGGTTGATAAGCTTATGGCCGATGAAAGCCCTTAAAAAGAAACTCATGGATATATATACTTAACGCTTTTCAATAAAAATATGTTTAGCTCAGTATCTTATTACTAGCTTTAGCTTTTCTTGGTTACTTAGTTAACTTAGTATCTTATTAGTCTCATTAC
Source organism: Omphalea diandra (assembly GCA_949677035.1). Lineage (NCBI taxonomy): Eukaryota > Viridiplantae > Streptophyta > Magnoliopsida > Malpighiales > Euphorbiaceae > Omphalea > Omphalea diandra. The sequence goes on from CATIWR010153233.1 coordinate 51,182, forward strand.
TTTGATTGGTTTGGAATTATCTTATCATTAGCTCTCCATCTTTAGGAGTTTAATATTTTTTGTATGATAAAAGATGTGCTAATGCATACAAATTAAAAAAAAAAGAAGAAGTAAACATTCTTCATTACTCATTCCTAGTCTCTGCCTCATCCTCTTCTTCATCTTCTCTGAGGAGAATATCCCCTATATAGTTGAAAGCTAGGTCTGGGTGTGTCTTGGCCCACTCGCGCTTTATCTTAGCATTGTAGTCAAAATAAATCCCAACCATTTCTTTATTCACCATAACTCAAATGTCTTATTCCTTCTACTTCCACAAGCCCACCTCTGGCTCAAGCTTGGCTATTTTCTCTTAAACATTTTCCTTTCGGTTGTCCAACTCATCATTTTTTTCTTACTCAACCTTCAATGCATCCTAAGCCTCCTTGAGAAGTCTCCTACTTGGTTTAAGGTATCTTAATGATCCTCCATGTATAATGCCAAATCTCTTTATGTCTTTTTTAGCTTAGCCTCGAGCTTAGCCGTATTTTTTGCTTTGGCCTCGATCATTTTTAGGCATTTGCTCAAAAGGGCCTTCGTTGTTATTACTAGTATAGTATATACTAGTTTAACAAACAATCTTTTTCTTATTTTCAAAATAACTCAAATATTTTACCTTAAGATTAAGAGTTTTGGTCAGATAGCTAGTAGCTTGTTCGATAAATGCTCAAGTTGTTCCTCATTCTTAGGTAGAATATAAATCCTTCCTAAGGTTTTATTGACCATTGGATGGTTCAATTAGCACCATCCTTATGTTTGCTCTTTAGAATACCCATAGATTATAGGCAATAAAGTGGATTCCTTGGTAGCATAAACAACCCTTCTTCTGAATCCACTTCTATTAATTTTGTTTAGCTCTATTAGATGGAGGCATCCCATCTTCCTTCTCCATTACTTCCCTACCGTAGAGGCAGTAGACAGCTCTGACTCCTCTAGTTTTTAAGGCTCAATCACTTGTAATTCTTTCTCGAGCTTCATCCTTCCCCTAGTTTTCTTCACTTGAGCTCTTTGGATATTAGGTCCATTTGCTTAGCTTAAGCCACCTGCTGACTAGATATTTCCTCTTTGATATCTTTAAAGTCCATATCTACAAAATATAAGAGCATTAATATGTATCAATATATAACTTATAGATTTAGTAAAAAAAATATTGGATAGTTGTTTGCTTAAGTAATGTTTCTTTATGAACTTTAAAAGATTTTTTAGATCCTCAACAACAACTTATAGCCTTTTCATCGACTCTTTATCATCATTCGACACTATGACAAACAATTTTGCTCTTCTTTGCTCAATTACTTCATAGGAAAACACATTTTTTCCCAACAAGCTACTATGAAGAACTTATGTTTCCATTTTTTTTAATTAAGGACGGGTAGTGGTTAAAGAGATTTATGTGAGGCTTTACTGTTATATAACGGTGGTTTTCCCTAGTTTGGTGCATAACTGTATATTAAGAGTGTCAAAATAGGTTATGACACGTTACCTTAAGACACAAAACATGTAAAATTTCCATGTTACCTTAGTAGGTTTATATCGCTAAATAGGTTCACTCATTTATGACACTGTTTAAAACGGGTTGTGTAATGGGGTAGCCCACTAATCTATTATTACTCCTTTAATTTCATGTATCATATTGGGTCATTTCAATTCGATCCACCCCATTTATGACACATATATTTTATTGTAATATTAAGAGTTAATATGGTCATTTGATAAAAACAAAAAGAATTAAAAATAAATTAACAAAAATGACCACATATAAAAGAACAAACTAAAGAAAATAAGAAGGATTAAAAATTAAAAAAAAAACATAGGAAAAAAATCTAGCTTAATAAAATAAAAACCTTATTTTCTGTCTTCATTTGGAGAAGCCACTCCTCATATATAATTTCACTTCCTTAATTCTCTTTTTTAAAATCTTCTTCACTAAGTATTAAGATCTTTTTCAATTATTATTATTAGTGTTATCAAAATTTGTTGTTTTTAAGAACCATTACAGTTTCTTTTTTGTCCCTCATAGATCTTTCTCCTTTAAATCCCAGGCTGCTCACAAGACCAAGTATGTGATCTTTGATCTTTCTATCTTTATTGCTCTTATGGATTATTTGATCAATGATTATGTTTGTTTTGTGATGGCAAGTAAGGTTTAAGAGTTGTGTGTGTATGAGATCAACGAGGGAGATTGTGGGAGTCTAGCTTATCTACGGTTGAGCCAAGAACCTGACAATTCTCTTAGTGATCTTGTGCCCTTTAGCAACAAAGTTAGTATAGTTATATGTTTCATTACTTTGTTTTGTTTGTTTCTCGAGAAAATCTAAGCTCAATTAGTTGCTTAAAGTTTCAATTTTTGTAAGTTTAGTTTCTATTTAGAATTTTGTCATTAAAATCTTTGAGACTCTAATTCAAACAAATCATATAAACAAAAAAGAAAATTATTTTCATTAATAGAATTCATTCATTTTACGAGTAATTTGAAAAAATCATATGTCAAAAGAATCATTATTGGAATGTTTTAATTTTTTTGTCAATTTATTTTTAAATAAGTAAATTAAATTCTTTAATTATAGTCTTTAAAATAAAAATTTTATTTTAAATTTAATTTATCAAAATTATTTTAAAATTTGAATTTCTAAATAAAGTTTTAGTAAGAAATAAATAAATTTCAATCTCTCAAACATGCTTTTAGAGTGAATTTTTCTAGTAAATTGATGAGTCTTATAAAAAGAAAAGCCTATGGGATAATTCAAAGTACTTTTTTGTATTCTAATAAAATAAATTCAGATTAGAAAATTTTAACTTTGTTTACAAATATAATTTTGATTTCATTAAAAAAAGAATGTAGCTTTGATGACTGTATTTTTCTCTTTGTTGAGAATTGACAGAAATTTACAATAAATTTTGTTAGGAATAAAATTATAACAACTCATGGTGCATGGTCCCTCCATATAATGAAGATAGAAAAAGCACTTAAAATGTGAAAAATGAAAAAAAAAAAAAATCTTTAATCATGTTTTATTTCAAAACATGTCATTGTCAATTGTTTTTCGAGATAAAGTGTATTTTTCAGCAACATATCTGTTACTTATTTTCTGTATAGTTAAATTATATATCCATTAAATGTGAAGACTCTAGTACACATATTTAACTTTATAATAGTTTAATTGAGATATTATAAATAGTTAATTCAATTACTTGTGCTTTCCAAATTTAAAAAAAAAAAAAGAAAAATATTGGTTATGAAAGTCTATAGGATTATATAGGTTTTATATTGAATTGGATTTTTCTAAAAAGAGAACTAGAGTTTCTAAAAATGTACAAGTTAGGGGCTCCTAAATCCATTTTGCTCCATTGCTCTTTGTGAAGTAGGAATTTCTCATCAGAAAAAAATTACAATTTTTAGTTGAAAAGTAAAAAAATATATTTTCTTATAGATGTGATTGTCAAATATGTACTACAAAATTTATCTTTTATTAGTGGCATCTATAAATATTTAAAATTTAAAAATTTGTAGATACTATCAAATTTGTTTTTTAAAAACTTTTTATTATAAATTTAATAATTATTCTAACACAAAGAATCACATAATTGGAGAATAATATATTTTTTTAAATATAAATAGTCATAATATCAATTGGTGTATATTTTTCATAAAGAATTCTGACTATTGGTAAAATTAGAATAATAAAAAATTAATTTGAGTAAAATTTCATATTTTGAAATGTTTAAATACAACTATAAAAATGTGACAGATTTAAATATTTAATGTTGTTAAGCCTTCTTTAACTTATACTATACAAGACTCGTAAATTCTTAAAAAGAATAAATTATAAATCAAATTCTCTACTCTTTAATTGTTAATCTAATAATTAACTTTAAGATACTAATTTCCTATTATGATAACATTTACTCATTTAAACATCCTAAATATGAGTTTATTTTAAGCCATTTAGAACAATCATTATATCAAAATTTTTTCTATAATCAAACTTTATTTGTACTTTTAATTTCTTTTTCTCCTTTTTTTTTCAAAGCTATAATTTATGTTGAAATTGTACAAATTATTTTATTTTTTTAGCTTTGCCTTTTTTAGATTTACTTATCTATATATGTGTGAATTATTTTATTTGTTTTCTAAAATAAAATGAATGTTCATTGTTTTACCTTTTTTTTTAGCTATCAAAACAAGTTCTAATCTTTGAGTGCTACTATTTTACTTGATTTGATTTTTTTTTGGGCAGAGACTAACATTAAAATTGATTTCTATTGAAGTTGATAAAGAAATTATTAACCTAGAATAAGATGATAAGATTGTTGTGTTAGCAGATGTTACTGCTAGAATGAAAGAAAAGAAGGCAAAAAGGGTTAAAAAGTTATTTTTGGTTTTGTGGAGGTATTTTGAGATGGTTAAAGGGAAGAACAAGAAAAAAAGTGCAAAATGCAAGGCTTATGGCAAGATATATATAATAAGTATAGGACAAGTAACATAAAACATCACAACCTAGGTGTCCTAGAAAAGATACTAGAGATATAGGTCAAACTTTAATGTCTCAAAGCAATGGATTTATAGTGAATTGTGTGAATTTGATGTTAATGAATTTAGATAATTGATTGTTATTGTAAGATGCTTTGCTCACGTCTTAAACTTGATATAATTCAAGATGGCTTGAAAGTGCTTAATGTTTTAGTTGTAAAAATTAGAGAAAAGATTAAGTGTGTGAAGAGACTTAAGCAAGCAAAATTAAATTTTTTTGGAATGTGTTGATCTTTGCACTTTAGATTCAAGAAAAGGTCTTAGACAAGAGGCTACTACTAGGTGGAATTCAATATATTTGATGTTAGATAGTGATTTATATTACCAAAATGCTTTTACGCATCTTTAAATGAGTGGCTTTAATTTTAAGCATTATACATCCTTTGATGAGTGGGCTAAGGTACAAAAGATTTACAAGCTTTTAGAATTTTTTTAATGATATTACTTGTTTGTTTTTTGGCATCAAATATCCAATAATAAAATTTTGCCTTTAGTGTTTACTACACATTTAACTTTGAAAGAGAGCATGTGTAGTGAAGATGTGTACATGAAACCAATGGCATAATGGATGTTTGGAAAATTTCAAAAGTATTTATCTAAATATAGAAGAATATTGGCTATTATTATGATTTTAGATTTTGGGTATAAGTTAAATTTTGTAAAGTGGTGCTATAAGAAGCTCTAAGGTGATGAAGGACTAGTTGAGACTATGAAAGTAAAAAAGACTTGCTTTCCTCATGTTTTGAGTATGTTAATGTTGGAAATTTAAGTGGTGACACAAGTAATAGTGCTTTTTGGACCAAATCCATGCAAAGAATGGAGGTTGATGCAACTGGATCTTCTTTGGCTATAGATTTATTGAAGGTTTTAAATTTCATTTATTTTGCATTCCAAATTTTAAAATCTATTCAGAATTGAAATACTTGTTGTATTTCTTAATAACTAAATTTAGTGTCATTTGTTTTATGTTTTTGTAGGAGTTTGGCTCTTTTGAGTGTGATGATATAATTTCTCCAAAGAGTAAGTTGGAACTTTAACTTGATGAACTAAGAATGGATCAAAAAATTAAGATAGATGTGTTATCATATTGAAAAAGAAACTAATATAGGTATCCTCAAATTGCAGCCATGGCTTATGACGTTTAATTATTCTTATGAACATAATAGCTGAAAAAAGTGAATTCAACAATAGTGAAAGAGTTCTTAATCAATATAGAAGTGCACTTAAGCCTAATGTAGTGAAGCCTTGGTATGCAGTAAAGATTGGCTATTTGGTGATCAATGTATAATCTAATCTTAAACCATAAAATAATTTTAAAAATCTATGTTTAATTAATTAATTCTTTCTTTTTTCTTTATAGATGAAAATAAATTAGAGTTAGAAAAACCTACAAAAAATATAATGGAGCTTAACTTGGAGTCCTTAGAATTGAATAAAAATAACATTGTTATTATTGTGATTATTTGGAAGAACTTAGGTGGTATTTGGTAAAACTGAAAATTAAGTGTTAAAAATTTAAGAGCTGAATTTTAAGTACTAAATGATTTAAATGCTGAAAGTTTGTAGTTATATAGCTGTTTGGTATGAACTAAAAATTAAGAGTGAAATCTAATTAATCTATTTGATATTAAAATTGTTGAATAAATATTAAATGAATTTTATTTCTAAATGAGAATTTGTTGAGTTATGAAGGGTATATATGTCATATTAATAAAAATATTTTAGTATATGTTATTTGAGCCTGTTAACTGATAATTTTGAGTTAAAAATTTTGACTTATTATTTTAAAAGAATTCTAATTGAGTTGAACCTTTAAAGTAATGGATAAGTAAAGTTATCAAACAAGTTTAAAAAATTAAATGTTTAATATATTAATTTTAAATGTTGAATTGTGTTATCAAACAACCCTATAGACAATGTTAATTATGCTAGAATTTTATGTCTTTTGTGTTTATTTCTAAACATTTAAACTTTGTGATCTGTTAAGAATTTTATTTAGAATTACTTGATGGTGCTTGCTTGAATGTTGAAGAACATATGAAGTTCTATTGATGAATTTGTAGTTTTAGTTCTAATTTGATATTGTGTATAATATCCCAATTAATTTCTACAAGAATATGTTAATTTTCAGGATATACATGTTATACAGGTTAAGTAAGTTGTGTCAAGTTTTATAACCCATTAAGTAAATAGTTTACACATGTTGTGTTTGTGTAGCCTGTTAATTTTTTTATCATGTTAGGGTTAAGCTATTCATATATGATTATTAAATGGGTCATATTCATATTGACCCCAATCATGTCACCAGAATAAGTTAATACAACATGAACACCACCCACCAACATATTTTGAAACCCTACTATATATGCCTGCTTTAGTAGTCCTACCGTTACTTCAGTCTTCTTCTCCCGAGCTAGTAGATAGGTGCCTACAAACATCCTTATATCATTTAATACTACTTATGCTATTGAAAGCCTGAATGCCTTTAGCACTTCTTGTATAAAGTTTGGCATAGGAAACATAAATCCTGCCTTCAGGTCCTCCTTATACATCATTAACTAATTTAGGCCTAATTATATGTTTGCCTCATGTTCTCCTTTGGTATTATTAGCTCGTACTCTTTTGAAATACCGTATTTTAGTCAATTTTTTTTTTCTAATTTCATACTTATCAACCCACTTCTTTCTTGTGATACATGAGGATTGTTTTTCCTCACTTTTAGTGGTTTGGGAGGTGATTTTACTCTCACTAGTTTAGTATTTTCTAGTTTATTCAACTTTGCTTCTTCACTGGGGTCATTTCCCCAAGCCTTTCCTCTCCTATTTATGTTCCTGCCTGATATTTCCATTGTAATTATTAAATGCTTTAAATTAAAAACATATTTAATACTTACAGTTTACGCGATAACAAGTTCTCCAAGTCAATTATGGCAAAATCTCCCTTCATTATTTGATCTTTCATAACCAAATAATATCCATATTATTTGTGTTTCTGCTACATTTTACTGCTTTAGAGGCCAACATATCAGAAGACACAAAGGCACCTTCATGGGGATACATTTTATCTCTAAAAATAACATTATATTATTTTGTATATTATTATAGATGATTTTTTCCTCAAAAGTATTATATGATGATGATTACATCACAAATATTATATATAGAGGACAAGAATCAATTTTTTTTCTTTACATATAAGAAAATATTTATCTTCTATAAGGAATGGAACAAGTAATATTACTATATTAGTTTCAAGTCTAAAATATTGCTCCTTATATTGATTTATCAACCAAATTATTTATCAAAAATAAAAACTTAATAAAAAAATCATTTAAATGTACCATTAAAATTATTCTTTAAATTATTCAAATGTAATAATATTATTATATTTAAACCCAACATCTAAAAAATAGATATGTAATCAACTTCAATTGAGTTTGAAAGAACTCACAATTTGTTCAACTTGAGCACAATTATTGATGTTCAAATATAAAATAAAAGGATGAAACTCAATTTTCTATTTCACTATTTATCTTGAAGAGTTTCATAATATTTCTTAACCAACGGTTACAAATATCTTGCAATTTTTTTAAAAATCAAAGGTACAATTGAAAATAAATCATATTTTATTTTAATCATTAATAATTTATGACATATTAATAAAAAAATCTAAAAATCAAACACTCACTTAAACATGCTAGCTGACCGAATCTATATTAGACATTATTTGGTCAAGTTTGGCAAGAAATTATTTGTTAATGTTTTCTTATTATTGTAAGCATACTGTCAGTTGTTGTACCTGATTTCTCAAGTCATCAACTTCTTGATTTTTGGAAACAATGGTTATTCCTCTTATTATAACTTTATATCTCAATCCCTCTACCATGAATAACGTTTGATCTTGTTTCAAATACCTTCTTGAGAACATCATCTCGACTAGGTATAGGTTCATTATCAACTATTAGTTGGTTTTAAATTCTTTGCATTTCTTCATACAATATATAAAATCATACATGAATATAAATAATATATAAAGCAACAATATAATCAATATTATAAAATTTGCATAAAGATACTTACATAAATTCTTTTCGACTCCTGATCATGCCACTATCACTGGTCTTTCTCATCTAAAAATCCATGTGTAGCCATCTAAACTTCAGAAATATTTGGTACTTCACCAAACTCTCTGTCCATCTATAATGTAATTAAAATAAATAATAAAATAATATAAAGAAATGATGAAAAATATATTTTTATTGATAACTAATTCTACTTGCGCAAAAGGAATAAGTCTAGTAGATGTGATAATCCTTTGATTAGCATGATTGGTTGTATTTATTTGACTTGAAACTTGCATTATATTAGCATTAAACTTAACATTAATTGTCAATATATTTAATTTTTTATTGACTATACATAAAGACATACCACATTTCTAAAATCATAATAGATCAAATTTGTCATAAATTCTTCATTGGAAAAAAACATTAAACATTAACTTCTAACCCTCTTTAGTCAGCCGTTGAAGAATGATTTGTAGTTGCTCTTCATCACTTGATTATTTCAAGTATTTTTTATGCAGACAATATTTTCACTTGTGATACAAAATTTTCATTTCAGAAAAGTAGCAAAACTCAAATTTTGCTTCTTTGATCTTAGGACTATCAAGCTTAGCCTAATCTTTTCTTCCATTTTCTTTCATTTTTCTGGACTTCGAGACTCACAACAAAATAATCCTATTCCAAAATTCAACTACTTAAATAGTGACCTGGTATGAATAAAAGACTTAATTCTTACAGGAATCACATATGAGTATGAGCATTTAATGCAAATAAATAAATAATCTATTTTAACTAAATTTAATCTAGAGATGAATATTTTCTTTCCTTGAACATATAGTAATAAATTGCAATAATATATATAAGTGACAAAAATATTTTAAAAACATCCCAACCCTTAGCTCCTCTAATGCTTCTAGGTTTCACTATTATTAGAAAATTGGTAATTGCTTTAGAACCATTTGAAATTTAAAATAAAAAAATTCTCAAATTATATTACCTTAAATTTCTATTTTTCTTAAGCATCTAATTTATTAAATCCAACAACAAAAATACTATAACAATCTTATTCACTGTCTTTTTTTGCAATTATCTATCAAAAGGGAAAGTAATATATAAAAATTTTAGTTTTATACTTCATAACCCTTATACCCATACATGTAATAATTTTTTTAAAAAAAGTTTATAGTTAAATTTGTCGTTTGAAATACTCACATTTCCATGTACTTCACATGAAAGGTAAGTATTTATTATTTAAAAAATTTATTTCAGCATATTTAATAGTGGAAAGTGGACCCATTTTATTTTAATCAACATGCCAACAACTCAAATAGGTGAAATGCACTTGGTTAGTACACAAATGATAGTTGAGACACTTGTTTGATAAAAAAAATATATATGAATACATAAATATAAAAACTAAAGAATTTGGACACAAATGATATATTTAGTCATTACTTTATTAGTTTGCTTTACTAGATGTAAGAAAAAATGAAAAAATATTTACTAATAAGTTAAAAAATACTAAATAAAATAAATCTACTCATATATTATACCTTATTTCAGCCCATATATTTTCACTTATTTGTGATATGTGAATATGTGGCATCTCTATTTCTTGCAACATTAAGAGGTGCTTCCTTCATTTGTGTATGAATGAACACTACCATTTCTCACCTCTTTTTTCCCATTTGTTGTTTCCCGTCCTTAGTCATTCTATTCTTTATTTTGAGCTTTTCATCTTCATCCATCCCTCTTTGTTCATCTATAATTTTCTTCTTATGCCGTTTCATTTTTTTTGAGCTTCTCATTCTCACCTCTGTTATGGTCATCAAAGAAATTTGTTGCTAACATTTTAAAAGCTCAAATCAATTTTTTTGAAGGCCTTTTAAATTCCTTCCCGTGACATGCTATGGTTTATCATCCTTCAACCTTGATTGTGTGTCATTCTTATATAATGGGTTTTATAATTCATCCTCTAATCCTTCATATATACTTTTATAAATAATCTTTAGCAACTTGAATTACTCAGGTATGACTTTATTATATTCATTAGATTTATCCTCATGTGTTGCATGGTTATAATACAAATTCACTTAATATGTGAGTCGAATCAATAAGATTTATCAAAAAATATTTATATCAAGTAAATAGTTAGTGTTATAATTGGTTTGCATTCATAAATAATTGGTTAAATGAATTTAATTTGAAACATGATATAATCAGTTAAAGTATGAGAAGTATGATAATAGTTATTAATTTCAAGTTATGCACATCATATTTGGACTATATGGTTGAAGTTGAATTTTGATGAGATAAATAAAAAGTGGACATAAATAAAAAAATTGATAATAACTAAAAATAGAAATAAAGATTAATAAAAATTAAGTGATTGCATATTTTTCAAAGTTGTATGGAAAATTAAGTTATTATATAGGAAAATTAACTAAGATAATTATGTATTTTTCAAGGTTACATGAACAAATTAAGGGAATTATATTCTCTATATATATTTTTTTAAGATTGCATTGAAAAAAAAAGAGATCTCTTAAGATATTTGTTTTAAATGGCATATGTTATATCAATTGAAAGACATTTTGGTAGAAAACAATTAAAGAAAAAATTGACACATGTACAATTGGAGGGAAATGTTGATATTAACAATTTTTACTTTTTAATATTTAACAGATTGTAGGAGAGGTATTAGAAAGAATGCATGTGAAATTCAAAATGTGAGTTTGAGTTTATTTTGCTTAAATTTGGAAAAAAATTAAGAATACCCAAGTCAGGTTTTGCAATTCGTACCCAACTCTGCCTAATTCTTTTTCCTCTCCTCTTGCGTCCACAATTTTCTACTATTCACTATCTTCATCCTTAAGATTACTTTGCATGACTATAATTTCAGCCACTTTAGCTTAAGCTTTACTTTATCTTCCAAGCTTTCTATTTATATGAAAGTTGTGTGATTTGGAGTTGTTTAGGTTAGATATTTCGGTTTGGAAGGTTGATCCTTAAAGGGAACTTTCTTGTGTTGTGTTGTGTTGATGTGTATTTTGGCTAGGCTAACTCCATTTTAGCCTTCTTTGTTTTGATATCTCCATTATCTTCTCTAAGATTAGTAACTTGAACTTTATTTGTTAATTACATGTTAGACAAAGGTTTGGGGAATTGAATTGAATAACGTATTAATCCTTGCTTCAATAATGTGTAATGCTTGATATATATTTATTGATGTAAATTATTAGCTATTTAGTGTTGATTGTTGTGGCTATTATTGGTTTGGAAAATTATGTTTAAGATAAATTATTATGGGTAATTGAGTTTTAATTTTTGGATTTTTGTCCCTTATGTAACAACCGTCGAGGAACTTTAGGAGTTCTGTAAACCCAAATGAGGCATGGTTTGATCTTGTGAAAACTTTGAGATTTTCTAAAACTCTTTAGTTTTGAGGTGGACCTAATTCTATTGTTTTAATGGTCAAATTGAGTGATTCATTTTTGTGCTCAATTTGTCCTAAACAGATTGACCTTTTTGTATCTGTTATTTAGTCCTCCCTGCTCACTTATCCAAATGGCACAAAACCAATCAAAAATGAAAATGGACTTAAAATCCTTGGGCTTTTGAAAAGATGGTAGCAAACTAAGCTTTCTAGAAATTTTGAGACAACCTTGAGTAGAACCTCAGAAATATGTCCTACATGGCAGTTATAGATCATTTAGTAAAATGGTAGTTTAAATGAGTAATTTCTTGAGTAAATTTATATGGCTAATGCTATGTGATTATTAAGTTATACAAATTGTTAATATGTTGATGAGGGGATTAAAGGTTGATTTAAACAACTATTTGTTTAACCTTGAAATTTTGTTTGAGGTTCAATCTAGACAATCATCTTTAAAAAATTGGGATAAACGAAAATTTAGTATATGAACTTGTTAAAAAATAACAATTTAGTGACCCAACTTTTTTTTTTTTTTTATTTTACATTTTGATGTTACAACTTATAAGAAATTATATAAAAAAAAAAGTGTTTCTATCATGTTATTAATATTTTTAAATTTCAATTTGATTCTTGAACTTATTATCATGACATCATTTATATAAATTTAGTTTGATTCTTAAACTTATTATCAAGTAGCAAAGTTATTATTATTATTATTTTGCAAAAAACATATAAGGCCATGATACTTTCTATTTTTTTATAGAATAAGAAAATAAATAATAAATAATAAAAACTATCCACATTTTTAAATAAAAATGAAAAATATTATTTTTTTAAATACCAAATATTTCTTTAAAAATTAACTAAATTATTTAAAAATAATATTAATTCTACTTTAGTTTAATAAAAATTTAATTTTGGATGATTTTGGAACTTGATAATAAGTTTAATTATCAAATTAAAACTTTTTAGAAAATTATGTCATGATAATAAGTTTAAGGACCAAATTAAAATTTAATCTATGAAGCCAATAAAAGGGAAATTTGATGGTTACTTATTAAAAATACTTCTTTATAATTTTTTTCACAGGTTGCAACATCAAAATGTAATTAAAAAAAGTTATACCACTAGATTATTATTTTCTAACAAGTTTGGAAACTAAAATTGTCTTTATCCACGTCTTGTTCTATTATTTTATTATTTTTTAGATTGAGTGCAATTGATTATTTTTTATTCTTTATACTTTATAAATTTGAGTGTGTTTCAATTAAACAAATTCATTTGTCTTTGGGTTGTAGAGGTCTTGATTTTTTTTTCTCAAATTTCATTTTCTACTGCTCTAATTTTATAACTAACGTATAAATTTCCTTTCCTCTCTTTGCTTTATTTTTTTTATATTGAATAAAAATGGTGGTTTTTTTTCAATACTATATTTTTTTTATATTATACTTGTTGCTTATTATATTATTCTTTTCATTATGCGAAAAAACATTTGATTTAATATAATTATAACTTCTATGATTTGTGATTTTGCGAGAAATTCTTATTTCTTGATGTCTACATATTATTCCTAATAGCTAGATTTTAGCGACAGTTGTAAATCGCATATACAGGTAGATTGATAATTCAGTGTTTTGATTGTCTAGATGTGCTTCATTACGTAATAGTAACTTTTATTATGTAAATAGTTATTTTCATTTGTTTAGATGTATGTTAGCTATTTAGTTTAACTGAAAGGGTAAGCTACAAAACAAAAGGATTACCCCATGGATTAAAGTTTAATGTCTGTTAATGGGAGACAATTCCTATAAATTATATAGTGTATTTTGAGGTTCTAGTTTAGTGTTTTAGGAAATTGTCCTAGCTCGAGGTTTTAGATTCTATTGTACTGATCATAAAATAAAATAAATAATGAATAAAATTTATGGTCTTAACTAGTTAATTTTTAAGCAAACTAAAAAAAAAAGCAAGTTAATTTACCTGAACTATGTTCTATAAATGAGATTGATATTTACATAACATCCCATGGCACATTTGGTGGTCCACAAGACCTAGACAATAGTATAACCAAGAAGTCAACCTCCTTTCTTGTGCCCCAATAGGTCTATAATAGCTTTTAGGAGGTATAAAAACAATTTGCTTGTCCTTCTTTTCATTTGTCAGCTTGTCAAGATCAATACCATTGTACGCTCTTTTACCACTAGTCGAATACCTTAATAAAGCTAGTCGTACAATTTAACTCCATACAATTAGTATACCATTGGTAAACTTTCAAAACCAAAATCACTAATTAAATATTTACTATATCAGTAATTGGTGAATAAGGAAGGGATCACCTTTCAGTTTGAATTGTAAGATGTTTGACTAGCGAAATAAAGAGGGACTTGTATCATTATAGTACAAAATGGAGCAATTAATACATGTGATGATTTACATAATAACACATTGTTAAAACTCTATAGTTGACAAAATTATGTATAACAAAAAAATAACTTTATCCTTATACCCATATGTAGTGATTACCTTGTATATTTTGTGAATTTCTAAAACCTGGATCAAGAGCAAAATAATATAAGAAAATAAATTAGTAAATAGAAATTAAAGGTGAATAAGAAATCAAAATCAAGTAATTAAATGTGTACCAACAATAGATGGATAACGATATTGTCTTTCAAACTCAAGTTAGATATGAGTATTAACACCATATAGGTGTCGCTCATAGTTAGTCTTTGAAATTTGCCTCCTTGCATCTATCAATAAATAAGAAATTAAAAAAATGCATCTATTCCTAAGTTATTAAGTGTACCTAGTAACATTATCAAATCATACGTTATTTATTTATTAAAGATAAACAATTTTCAACCAAAGACTTTTATAAAAATAAACAAAGTAAATAATTCTAATAATTAGAGAAATATATTAGTATAATCTTAATATATCATATACCAACAGTCAATGACGGAGAGGATTATCTTTGAGGCAAAAAATTTCTTGAACACTAGTGACACCAATTGGCTCATTATTATCTTTAACCCTTGAAACTTGCCTCTAACACCTTCTAAAATAGTAAATAAAAATTGTATATATTGTTATATTTCGGGTGCTAACTTATATATGTATGAAATAAATATTAAAGCCTTAATAGGAATGCAAATTAATAAGTAAAACTCTTAGTTAAAACATTTAAGCGATACCTTAAGGTGACATTAAATTTGTCATATTTGCTTGACTAGAATAGGATGGGAAAGGCGGTTGTGTCTCATTAGAAGAGTGGTCATGCATATTTGATGCACCTTCATTAGTTGCACAATTTTTCAACACTAAGACAACCTCCTCCTATTAGTTTTACGCTTTCCAACGGTCACCATTTACTAAAACTATAATAATAGTAGATAAATTTATAAAAGTTAGCATATCTTTCTCATAAATAAGAATATCATCATATATTGAATAAATTAAATTAATAAATAAATAAAAATAAAAATATAATCATTTTTTAAATATTTTATATCACCACTTTTAATCATCATCATCATATTCATTTTCTTCATTTTTAATTTCATCTTTACTATGATGTACAAATTCTCCTACAATTGCATCTTTGACATTATAAAAGGATGTAAGTATTAGATAATTTTGCCTAAGTTGTTCTTTAATTAGGTGAACAATTTCAATAGGCATTTCTCCCACACCTAAGCTCAAGGATCCAAGTTGTTTCTCAATTCCATGGTGATGTTAATTTCGACAAAGCATTGTGCAATTTAGGTGTAAGTATAAGTTTGATGCCTTTGTCGATTTGTGAAAAGTCAAAATTGGGAGAACTAAAACGTACCACCATAACTCTACAACTTGAAGATAAGTTAATAAGATATCCGATAGGGATTTTGGAGGATGAATCCATCAAAATTGTGAAATTCTATGTGCCAGTTGATTTTGTTATGCTAGACATGGAGGAAGATGTGCAAATCCCTATCATTTTTGGGAGACCATTCCTTACTATAGTCGGTGCCTTGATTGATGTCAAGAATGGTAAACTTTTCTTTCGACTTAGTGATGAATCAGTAAAGTTCAGTATCTTCCAAATGGCAAAATAACTAACTTTGAATGAAAGTTGTTTCCGGGTTGATATGGTTGATGGCTTTATTGAGAAGGAGTTCTTGAAGCAAAATTCTAAAGATCCTCTTGAGACATTCATAGTGAATAATGAGGATTCCATCTAAAAAGAAAAGGAAATGGTAACGCTTGTTCACCTTTTTAAAGTGACACCATTATTGCCACTATGAAGAGTTTGAGGTATGATCCACTCCAAACTAAAGCATATAAGCAATCATTTATTGTTGATGAAGTTCCAAAGGTAAAGCTCAAACCACTACCTAAGAAATTGATGTACACATTCTTGGGCCCTAACTCTACTTATTCTATAATTTGCAATTCAGTATTGAATGATGAATAGGAAAATAAATTACTAAGGTTGCTTAGAGACATAAAAGATTTATTGGTTATAATATTAAAAGACATAAAACCCTCTATATGCATGCATCTTATACCAATAGAGGAGGGTTGTAAATCATCAATTGAACACCAACAAAGGCTTGACCCTTATATGAAAGAGGTTGTTAGAGGTGAGGTCATCAAGTTGCTTAATGCTGGGATCATTTATCTTATCTCTAATAGTGAGTGGGTAAGCCCCGTTCAAGTGGTGCCTAAAAAAAGTGGGGTGACAGTGGTAAAGAATTAAAAGAATGAACTGATACCCATTAGGACAGTAATAGGTTGGCAAAAGTATATTGACTAGAGGAAACTTAAAAGTGCCATTTAGAAGGACCATTACCCTTTGCCTTTTATTGACCAAGTTTTAGAAAGGTTAGCCAAAAATATATATATATATTTTGGTTATATAGATGGTTACTCAGAATTCTACCAAATTCCTATTCACCTTGAAGACCAAGAAAAAACCACCTTCTCATGTCTCTATAGTACTTTTGCATTTAGAAGCAAGCCTTTTGGTTATTGTAATGTTCCTATTACATTTCAAAGATGCATGACATCCATTTTTTCTGATTTTGTTGAGGAAATAATGAAAGTTTTTATGGATGGTTTTTCTATTTATGGCACTATGTTTGATCATTTCTTGAATAACTAGGCTAAAGTTTTGTAGTAACGTGAGGAGACCAATTTAGTGCTTAATTGGAAGAAATATCACTTTATGGTTAATGAGGATATTCTACTTGGTCATTTATTTTCTAATTATGGCATTGAAGTTGATAAGGCAAAGGTTGAAGTCATCAAGCGACTGCCACCACTAACATCTATTTAAGGAGTCTAGAGTTTTCTTAAGCATATTAGGTTTTCTTAACAATTTATTAAGGATTTCTCTAAAATTGCTAAGCCTTTATGTAATTGTTTGCTAAATATGTTGTCTGTAATTTTGATCAATCTTGTCCTGGTGCTTTTCAAAACCAAATTAGAGCTTGCCCTTTGAGATCATGTGTGATGCAAGTGACTTTATTATTGGTGCAGTTTGGGGACAACGAAAGGATAAAAAGCCTTATGTCATCTACTATGCTAACAAGATCCTTGATGAAGCACAAGAGAACTAAAACACCATTGAAAAGGAGTTGTTAGCTATAGTATTCACAATTGACCATATTTGAGCCTATCTAGTTGGTGCCAAGGTTATTGTCTATACTGATCATGCAACTTTAGAATATCCTCTCTCTAAGAAGGATGTTAAGCCTTGACTCATTTTATGGATCCTACTATTGTAAGAATTTGACATGGAGATTCGAAATAAAAAGGGCATTAAAAATGTGGTAACTGATCACCTCTTTAGACTTTGGAGGAATATAGACAATGACTAACTTAATAGCTTGCGAACTGATGATTCTTTTCTAGATGATCACTTGATGGTAGTTTCTCAATCACACATTCCATGGTATGCCAACATTGTTAACTACTTAGTATGTAATGTCTTACCTCTTGACTTGAGCTATCAACAAAAGAAAAAGTTCTTACATGACATCATAAACTATTAGTAGGAAGAACCTTTGTTGTATAAAAGATGTAATGATGTCTTAGTGAGGAAATGTTTATCTTAAGATAAAGTGCATGATGTTTTGAGACATTATCATACCATGAAAGTGAGGGGATCATTTTAGCTCTTTTAAGATAGCTACAAAGGTACTATAATGTGGTTTCTATTGGCCAACATTATTTTATGATGCCTGAAACTTCATACTTTGTTATTATGGATGTCAATGAATAAATAACATCTGAGAGAGGAATGAAATGCCTTAATATGGGGTTTTAAAAGTTGAGCTTTTTGATATATAGAGGATAGACTTTGTGAGACCTTTTCCACCATCTTATATAATAGGTACATGTTTGTTGTAGTTAATTATGCTAAGGTTATGATAAAGTTCATGAAAAAGTATTTTTAATGCCTTTACTGATTATGGCCCCTTTCCAAGTTATTAAAGTTTTTTCCCCATGAAGCAATAAAGACTGCAAATCAAAGAGTGAGGCACATTCAAAGTTAATGGCCATCAACTCAAGCCATACATCATTGGAGATTCCATTGATGTAGAAGCATCTATCTCCCTTTCATCACCATGGTAGAATGAATGGGGAGGGCTAAGCTAACGACCATAAACTAGCACTCTTGGGATGAAACCCAAGTTCATCTTTCATTTGGCTTTCTTTTAGTTTTCATTTCATTTTTTAATGTTTTCTTATATTTCTATTTAAATTCTGCATTTAATCTTTGTTTTTACTTTATTATGTAATAGTTAACAAAGGAAGAGTGAGCTTAAAGGCCACCCCATCAATTCCTTAAAGGCTTGGTGTTATTTTTTTTTTGGCATCTAACTACCTTCCACCTTGTAAACAAAGGGGAGTATTCCTTTCATCCCTTTACCTTTTATTTTGCCTCTCTATGTCATTGAAGACAATGTCATAAATAAATTAAGGGGGAGGAAGGCATCGGTGTTAGGATTGACATGTTTCGAATTGGAGAAATTTTTTGTGTTGAATGTGAGGAATTATGCATGGACTTATGTACAGGCTAAATAGAACCAAAATTTTTGTTATTTTTGCAAAGATATATGGCTTTCCTTGGCTTTATTTGGTAATCACCAAGAGTAACTATAAAAAAGGATGTTATTTTATGGATGTATATGAGATAAATGAATTTTGAGTTAGTTGCTAAGTTACAAAGTGTAACTTATGAATTCAAGATTGTTTCAAATTCAATAGGATGATACTTTGCATGTATATTGAAGCAAACAATTTAGCTAGTTATGGATAGATATAATTGTATGAGCTTAATTAAAAGAAGAATTGCCAATATGTTTGTTAATTAATGTTAATGAAGTAGTATGATTTATGATTTAGGATAAATCAAAAGTAAAAAAGAAGAATATTTACTCCGCTATTTTTAGGATGCTTAGTAACCAGGGATCTTCATGACTAATGTCAATTTTCATATAAAACAACAAACTAAAAAGCATATGTATGCAATATGTTGAGTAACCAGGTGCATTCATTACCCATGTTTTTATTTACATAAGATGACATATTAACTCTTTGAAAAATAAACTAAAGAAAAAAGTGAAAGTGAAAAAGTATGTGCTTAATGTAGAATGAATCCTAATGATCTCTCATGCTTAAAGCCTATCTTTGCATTATTACTTAGTAACAACAATGGTGATTCAATATTTTTGTAATGTAATTATGTCTATTAATGATCTAGTTAGAATGATTATCAAGATATGTTAGTAAATAATTGCCTTATTGTTTCTAACTTTTCAAGAATAAATGAATTTCCTCTTCAAATTAGCAATTAAACAAAGTTCATTTGTTTTAAGTAAGTCCTTGATTGGTATATCTAATGTAGTTAAGTGATTGGCATTGCAAGCAAAGTTAAGTTATATACTTTTGTAAAGGTTATAAAGGATTTTGTCTATATGGTTCTTTATTGCTTAAAGAGAAACGACATTTAAGTAAGGGGGAATTTGATAAACTTAATTTATTCATAGTATTTCATTAGTTTTTAGGCTTAATTTATTATGTTTCTATGTTTTATTTGAGTTATTTTAATTTAATTCATGTTATTCCTCATATTTGAATATTATAAGGTGATTTTTGGGTGTTTGAAGGTATTTAGATGCATTTTAAGTTGATTTGGACTAAGTTGGCATAAGGAAGGAACTTCAAGGACTAAGCGAAATTTGACAAACAAAAGGACTAAAGCCTTTTATTGCAAGTGCAACTAAAGTCGTAGGTCATGACTCTTACATTTAAAATGTACTACATAGGCGTGACGAAAGTAGCGAGTTGTGACATCAACAAATTTAGATATTTCAAGACCTTATATAAAGGAAACTTTAGGTTTTTTATGGGAGACGAACCTAAAATGAACTTTAGAGAATTGTGGTCGACTTTTAAGCAAGAAAACAAAATGAAAACAACATCAAAACATCTTTTTAAGGAAAGGAACATAAGGATTCTGATTTTAACAATGAAGGATTGAAAAATTAAGTGACACAAATTCTCTTCCATCTTTCTTGTTTTTTAATATGAGCTTTATGGATTCTTTTCATGTCTTTAGTATATCATTGATTTTTAATATGACGAAATACTAAACTTATTTCTTAGGATTGATTTTGAATTTACAATAGTGTGATATGATTTGACTTTATTTTTATGAATGAATGGAACTTGATTTGATTCAATGGTTATATACTTAATGCTTACGACTACTTGGCTATTATTTATATGATTTTAGATGTTGAATGAAGTAATGAGAGTTGAAGTTTAATGTTAAATCACTAGCCATTAAACTTAGTTTATTGTAGAGTCTAGAGATAAATGCATAGCTAATGGGATTCAAGGTTAATCACAGAGCTTGATATGTTAATAATGTGTAAGCTTGTCATGAAAAGGTCTTGTTTCATGTTAACATTATCTTATTCATTTTGGGAAAAGGTTTAAGAATCTTTAGGATAGCCTCTTTTAATATCATTTTTTCATGAAATAAACATAAAGTCCATTGATTAATTTACATCCATTGTTATGGATAATTCAGTCCTAAGTCCTATTATCATTATTATTACAATTTATTTGCTATTTTTAGTTCTTTGTTTTTTAGATTAAGTTTTTACCAACATCATAGAAACTTTAGATAATCATAGTAGTTAGACCAGTAATACTTGATAACCTAGTCCCTATGGATACGACAACCTATCTCGATACTATAACTTGCACGTGAACTTACATAAACACAACATCAAATCGGTGAATGAAAATCAAGCATATGATTGGTGTTGGATTGCATTCAAATATGAGCATTTGCCTCATATTTTTTTATTATGAAATAATTGGCCATTTTGAATGATTTTATGAGCTTTTATTTGATAATCCAAATAAAAATGAGGAAGGATTATATGGTGTATGGCTAAGAGCTCCTAGTCTTTATTCAACAACCCATACTGGAGAGAGGTAGCTTTGTTTTGGTCTATTGGACTTCATAGATCGTAGATCTATTAATGTCGGACCAATCTCTAAAACAACTAAGGAATGTGTGAATGTTTGGGTGAATAGGAAAACAATCATGCGTGCATGAGAATCGTGGTTTAGAAGAAAATAAAGCAGTTAGTGGCATGTTGTTAAGGGAATCTTCTTTTTTGAAAGAACGTACATCAAAATTGTCAGTTGATATAGGAGATGGCCAATTGGAGGCGGTGGTTATCCTTAAGTTGAAATGACAATGTCAAAAGGATAATGAATTAGCAGATGTTGTGATGCATGATGGGCTAAGCTTTTTCATTTTAGACCTATACTTAGATCTTTCAAAAAATGAGTTTAGCATGGGTTTTATCTATCACACCTACCACGAGCCATTACAACAATTAGTTGAAACTGTTGCGAATCATGTAACCCATGAACAGTTCAAACCCTTATGAACCTAATGTCCATAAAAAAGTCGATGTTCATTTTCTTAATAAAAGTTAAGGTTGATCAGGTTCATGATGGCAAAGTTAAGAATAAATTAAATCTCAAAGGATGTATTTTTGTTAAAGGTTCAGGTATTAGGGAGGGCTAACTCTTTTTTGGAAATTCAATTCTTTAGTAAAGCTCTTAGGTTTTTTCTTAAATGACATAAATGAATCAGTTCAAATCAAAGACATGGATATATGGTGATTAACCTATTTTTATAGTTTCCTAGAGTGCAATAAATCAAAAGATTCTTAGAATTTACTTCAACATCTCAAGCTTTCTTCTTTTTCAATGGTATGCATTAATGAATTTTAATGATCTATTAGCTCAAAATGGAAAGAAAGGTAGACTTTGTCATCCTAATTTATTGATTGATGGGTTTCAGAACGCTGTGGAGGGTAGTGGGTTGCTCGATTTTGATTTGAAGGGTCGTTCGTCACTTGGGAAAAGAGTTAAGGTTCTTTGAATAGAGTCTAAGAAAAGTTTGACCATGTTATGGCATTTAATACCTAGTTAGCTTGTTTTGAAAACTTCTCAGTGTCGAATATGAAGGTTTTACAATCTGACCATTCAGTAATATGTTTAGAATTTTTTCAATGGACAATTTCTAATAGCCCTAAGTTTCATTTTAAATGGTTTGTGTTAGGGATGAGAGTTGTAAAGGTGAGGTTATAAAGCTTAGAGGGGAAATGAGGCCATGAGTATTCTTGACAAAGTCATTAGTAGGGTAAGGTGATTAAAGCTAACTTTTAAAGTAAGATCAATCTATGCCATCAATGTTCGATCTAGATCAAATGCTTACTCTTTAAACCTTTTACACTCAAAAGGAATTGGGGGGTTCTTCTAGTATATAATAAGAAGATTAATGGAAATATAAGGCCAAGGTTTTTTGTTCAAATCTGGGGATTCAAATTCGAAAGGCTTTCATAAATTTGTTTTGACAAAGAAAAGAAATAATATTGTGAAAAAAGAAAAGTCCTAAATGTTAGGTTTTGTAGAACGAGCAATATGAAAAAATAAAAATTTTTTTACATGAAAACCCACTAAAGATCCATGTAATTCGATTAAATTAAAAAGAAGGATGAGAAAACCTCACAAATTTGGCCAAGAGATGTAAGATTGTTAGAAGGTAGATAGGGGGTTTACATTGGTAACACCCAACATCGAGCTTAAAGTGTAGATCATCCAATTTAGAGGCTACAAAAATGATGAATGTCCTATACAAGTTTCCATATGAATAGGCTCTCTAAAATAGGTAGTGTGCTAGTACTAAGGTTTTTCTCTCTTTAAAATGTTTTCTGAAAAGGGTAACGTGAATGTTCTCTATTTCTCAGAAAACCCTAAACGTACATATATACCTTAATCGTTAAGATATCTATGTTAACTCTATATCTTAAAGATACATATGAGATAATATCATATTTTGTTTTAACTTTTAAAACGAACAAGATATCTAAAATATCAAGATAACATCTTTAATTATCTTGATATATAGGACTAGATAGAGTACAAAATACCACTTCGTTTTGGGCATATCTAAGTGAGCGATCTTATAGGTTCACATAATATTAGTAGTGGCCCAAAACCTATTTATGGCCTATAAGTTACAAGTGGCCTCTAACAAGATATTATGACCACCTAAATTATGTGAAGGTCAATGATCTGACCTAACCTATTTTACAAATAATATTATAATCCTTTTATCATATTATATCTCAATTAAACATAAGACATGAATCACATCATCCTTATGCAATTCAATTCTTTCTCGATCTCTAAGTAGACTGATGTAAAATAACATTAACAATGGTTGGACTAGATTGGTTAAACCCAAGTCAAAACTCTTTTTTTATCTTAACAATGTAGATTAAAATGCTCTAACATCATTTTCAAGTATTATTTTTGCAGTTTTTAAGATAGGTTTGCATTGAAAATTGAATGAAAGTCAAAGTCTCAAGAATTGTGAAAGGCATCCTAATTTGCGGCTAAGAATCTCTATTTCACGACTACGATATAGCAAAAGGAATGAATGACTTTGGTCCAGACTAATTCACAGAGCAAATCGCTACCGCGACCTAACCAAAAAAGCAATAAATATCAAACAGTGGAATTTATGGTGACCATCACATTAAGAATTGCAATCATGACTTTTAGAGTTGCTTGGAGGGAACTGAGTCCACAACTAGAGCTTGCCAAGTGTCTAAGATAACCATTAACATATCAAAATTAACAAAGGTGAAACAGTCTTAAGACCATGACCTATTGAGCAACTTCTCTTTAACAAATAGATAGGTTCGCGATGCCAATCACGTCTAAGAGGAAGATAGTTCACGGTCGTAACTTTTATTTAGTTAGAAGAATACAATAACTATTTTTCTTAGAAGATCAATGATAGCATGCCATGTGGACTAACTGTTAGACACAAACGAGGTTTTCTATCATGATTTCAACAAATTTGGTGCAATAAGAGAAATCACGACTACGAATGATCAATCACGATTGGGAAATGTGTTTGATAAGAATTTAATACAAGATCTGCCTAGCATGCCTTATAGATTTAGACATTATTTCTTTGTAACATCTCTTTGGTGGTTATTGCTTATAAATACTCCACCAAACAGACATGAATGCAAGAGAATAACATTGAATATAGTCAAACTCTTGTAATTTTATTTCTCAACCTTCAATTCTTTATATGTGAGTTAGTATTATTGGGTGTAAGCATTAAACACCTTTATAATTGGGTTTGAGAGTTAACCTAGTTGTAAAACTCTTGTAATAGGTTAAGTGTGAGCCTTTGGGATACACTTGAAAGGTTTTTGTGTGAGTCTTAAAACATAAGTTGTAAGGTTGTGTGTGAGCCATAAAACATAAAGTGTACAAGTTTCGTGTGAGCTTGGAAGCACCATTTAGAGTTAGTGGAATACCTAATTATAAAGAATTATGGAGTGTATATAGGGTTAATCAATAATGAACCACTATAAAATATTGTATCTCCATCTTTTGTCCTACTTCTTCTATATCGATCTTTCATTACCTTCCCTCCAATTTTTAAATTTACCACTAATTCAACCCCCATTCTTGGTGCTCAAGGGACAACAAGTGGTATCAGAGCCTGATCTCATTAAAATCCTTAATTTTATGAGCAAAAACAAATGGCACAATAAGGAATCCATGCCCATCTTAAGCCATACTTCGATGGATTCGACTATACGCATTTGGAGTATAGAATGAAGATATATTTGGACAATGATATGGTGTATCTTTGGGATATAGTTGCAAAAGAATGGAAACCTTCGAACAAGGTAGTTGATAAAAATGAAGAATTAATCCCAAAAAAGGAATGGGTGGAAGCTCATAAAAGATCAAATGGAAGGAACAAAAGTGCGATGGCAATCCTTCTTAGCTCATTGTCAAGGGAAGAGGTTGGAAGAGTAAAACACTACCTCACTACTTATGGAATATGGAAAGCTTTGGAGAACTATCATAAAGGCACAATCTTGATGAAGTCCAGCAGATTAGAGATGTATGTGACAACATGGGAGCTATTCATGATGAAAGAGAATAAAAGCATCACCGATATGACGAATAGACTCTTATCCATCGTCACAAACATAAAGAAATTCGAAAGAGTACTCACCAATCATGAGGTAAACACCAAAATACTCAAATTTTTACCTCTTGAAAAGTTTGGTGTAAGGGTGTGTAGCACTCAAGAGCTAAATCTAGAAATAGAAAAGATGCCAATAGATGTCCTTGTAAGCAAGTTTCTTTCTCATAAGCTAGCCTTGAAAAAGGATGAGAAAATGAAAGATGAGAAGGTAAGGGGACACGAATGACAAAATAGAAAAGAAGACCTTGGCCTTTAAATCCTTGGCCAAAGATAAAAAGGCATAAGTTATCTCAATTGATGATGATAGTGAAAAAAAAAGGAGGAGTTGGCCATGCTTTATAAAAGAACGAAGGAGTTGATAAGAAGAAGGAACTTCAAGAAGGCATCTCCCAACCTAAAAGAAAAGAAAAATGAAGTAACATGTTATAAGTACGACAAGCAAGGCCACATCAAATATGATTACCCCAAGCTAAAAAAGAAGAAGAAGAAAGAGGATAAAAAAAAGAAGAAAAGCTTTAAGGCCACTTAGGATGACAACTTTAGTGAAGAGGATAAAGATGAGGAAGTAGCAAATCTATATTTCATTGCATAAGACGACTCTTCTAATGAAAAAAGCTCTTCACCGCATTCTAGTGAAAATTATGATGCATATGATGATGTAGATCATGAACTCTTAGAAGCTTTTACTTTGATATATGACAAGTACAAGTCATAAATGAACACTAATAAAAAGAAATGCTTAAAATTGAAAAATGAGTTTAACTCTTTAAATGAGCTTGTAAGTGAGTTGAGGACTTCAAATGGAGAACTCAAAAAATCTATTGAAAGTCTTACTAAATCTTCTTCTTCTCTAAACTCCTTGAGAAAGGAAAATGATATTATAAAAGGAAAGGTAATTGAGTTTAGAAATTCTACTTTTAAGTTTCATAAAGGGAAGGAAGTTTTAGATACATTAATTATATCTCAAAGACCTCCCCTAAAAAGACATGGTCTAAGTTTCAATGGAGCCTTCTCATCATCCATACCCCCTATCACTACTTTTATTAAAGCTTCAACACCTTAAACATATAGGCATTGAGGTAATTTGGAGGAAGAGTTCTTCTAGCACTAAGCTACCTACCCAAGGGCAAGGGAAAAGGATCTCAAGGCTCAAAGCCTAAGCTTAAAAAGGCTAATCATGCATTCATCTATAATAAGAAGCATGCTCACCTTAACACACCCAAAAAATTCTCTTATACTCCTAATCATTCTTGCACATGCTTGCATTCTCATCATCATGGTATGAGAAGGCTCTTTACTCATACCAAAGTTTTGCACAGGAGAAAGACTTACAAGTCTACACTCTAATGTCACTATTCTATAAAGTTTGGTCATATAAATATTTTCTATTATATTAGGAAGGCTCACCTCAAATTAGAGGACCCTTCAAGACCTAACCCCTAAGGACCCAAATATGCTTGGGTACCTAAACAAAGGTGATATGTTTTTAGGGTGTAGGAATGTATGGCAGCCACCAATAAAGACAATGATTGACATGTGGATAATGGATGCTCAAAGCATATGACGGGCAATAAAAAGTTATTCAAAGCCATAAAAGAGAAGTAAGGTGGCAATTTCACTTTTGAGAATAATGCCAAGGGTAAGGTAATTGATATTGGAACAATTGGCAAGAATGGTTATTCACTTATTGACAATGTTCTTTTAGTTGATGGTTTACAATATATTTTGTTAAATGTAAGTCAATTATGTGATAAAGGTAATAAAGTCACTTTTAACCCTAAAGAATGTCGGGTTACCATTTAGGTGGATAAGAAGGTAATCTTTAAAGGTGAAAGGAGGGGCAATACCTGCCTAATTGACTTAGACAATTTGGATAACCAATCTTTCATGTGTCTTATATCTCTTAGCAATGAAGTCTTGGCTTTGGCATAAAAAACTTAGTTATGCTAGCATGGAGCTCCTACAAAGCCAATCTAAAAGAGAGCTAGTGGAAGGTCTTCCCAAGCTAAAATTCTCAAAAGACAAGACATGTGGACCTTACTAAATGAGGAAACAACATCAAAATTCCTTCAAAGCAAAAAATGTTGTAAGTAAATCTAGACCTTTTCATCTTATCCACATAGACTTAATTGGACCTACTAGCAATGCTAGTCTAGGTGGAAAGTATTATGCACTCGTCGTAGTTGATGATTACTCTAGGTTTGTTTGGGTGTCCTTCCTAGCTCATAAGAATGACACTTTTGATGCTTTTAAAAGTTTTACAAAAAGAGTTCAAAATGAAAAAGGTTAATTCATCTCTTCTATAAGGAGTGATCATGGAAAAGAATTTAAAATGAATCTTTTAAAACTTATTATTTAGAGAATGAGATTTCTCATAATTTTTCTACTCCTAGAACTCCACAACAGAATGGTGTTGTATAGCGAAAAAAAAAGACATTATTATAGATGGCTAGAACTACGCTTAATGAGTATTCCTTACCTAATTACTTTTAGGCTGAAACCATCAATACTTCTTATTATACTACTAATCATGTTTTTAAAAGATTCATTCTCAATAAAACTTCTCATGAGCTTTGGAATGGTAGAAAACCTAAGATTTCATACCTTAGAGTTTTTGGATGCAAATACTATATTCTAAATACCAAGGACAACCTTGAAAATTTTACTTCTAAGATAAATAAAGGTATATTTCTAGGTTACTCCACCTTTAGTAAAACCTATAGGTTTTCAATAAAAGTATTATAGTTGTTGAAGAGTCTATGAATATAGTGTTTGATGAATCTAATAAACTTGATCTTGGCAAAGATTCCCTTATTGATAGTCTTGCAAGTGACTTTGAGAAATTAGAGCTAGATTCAACTCCAAAAGAAATAATGGTTGACCTTCAAGATAACAAGTCATCAAAAGAAGAAAAGGAATCCCAATTGCAACAAGTAGGAATTCTAGCTTAAGATCTTCTCAAGGATTAGAGATTCTCCAAACATCACCCAAATGATCTAATTATTGGTGAGACATCCAAGGGAGTAAGTATTATATCTCAATTTCATGCATTAGATAACAATCTTGCTTTTGTTTCTCAATTTGAGCCAAAATCAATTGATGAAACTCTTATTGATGAAAGTCGGGTGATTGCTATACAAGAGGAACTCAACCAATTTGAAAGAAATAAAGTATGGGAACTAGTTCCTAGGCCTAAGGAACACCCTATTATAGGATGCAAATGGGTGTTTAGGAACAAGCTAGATGAGCAAGATTTCATTACTCAGAACAATGCTAGATGGGTTGTAAAAGGATACAACCAAGAGGAAGACATTAATTATGATGAAACCTATGCCCCCGTAAAAAGATTAGAGGCAATTAGGATTCTCTTAGCATATACTTGTCACATGGATTTTAAACTTTTTCAAATGGATGTTAAAAGTGCATTTTTGAATGGACTTATTGAGGAGGAAGTTTATGTTGAACAACCTCTTGGATTTGAATCTCATGCTTTTCCAAATCATGTTTTCAAACTAACTAAAGCTTTATATGGTCTAAAACAAGCATCAAGAGCTTGGTATGAAAAGGCTTAATTCATTTCTTTTACAAAATGGTTTTGAAAAAGACAAGGTTTATACAACTTTATTTGTCAAAAAGCACAATCAAGACACACTCATTATACAAATCTGTGTTGATGATATTATATTTGGTATTACAAATGAATATCTTTGTCAAGATTTGGCAAAGCGTGTGACTAAGGAATTTGAGATGAGCATGATGGGGGAGCTTAAGTTCTTCCTTATTTTATAAATCAAGCAAACCAAAGAGAGCATCTTCATCAACTAATCCAAATGCATAAAGAATCTACTCAAAAGGCTTGGAATGGATGGATACAAAGTAGATAAGACACCAATGAGTGTTACCATTAAGTTAGACAAAAATGAATCGAGTAAGCCAATTGATGAGAAGAGGTATAGAGGTATGATTGGTTCTCTCTTTTATCTCACTGCTTCTAGACTCGATATTATGTTTAATGTATACATGTGTGTTAGATTTCAATCATGCCTTAAAGAATCTCATTTAAATACTATTAAAAAAATCTTAAATATTCCCTCTACTATTTAAAAAAATCTAAAGAAGAAAATGATAGGTACAAAGCAAACTCCAATAAGATAATCTAAGCAAATAAGATTCCCTCTACCTTTCTCCTTGAGTCACTTAGAATCAAAGATGAAATTCATGTTTTTCTATCAAACTTAGGGTGGAACGAGTTTATCTTGAGAGATGAACCTGAGTATGAGGAAATCGTTAAGGAGTTCATATGCATTATCACTTTAAGCAGGAGAGCCTAATTGAAAGCAGGTTCATATGGATTAGTTTTCAGGGCTTTTGGGGGCCTCCACTTTATTAGCTTAAACCAACTTTCTAACCTTTTCAACCTTCAAGTAGGTGATGATATTTCATTCATCATCTCTACACTTGATATCATTTATTCTAAATTCTAATTAGAGATATTCATTGAAACCAAACATGACCCAAAACATCTCAGGCCAAATACATTTGGACCCTTCTAAATTAGCTTTTTCGTTGAATCATTACCTTTTCAGTAAATGCTAAGGGTGGTGGGAATGAAAAAGTTTCCTAAAAAAACATGACATTTATGTTTTGCCTAACTAAAAACAAGCCAATTCAAACAAGTCAGTGCCTTATGGATTAATTGATTCATACGAGTACTAAACCTAAAAGCCAATTTCTCCTTCCTTCTCATGTCACAGCCATCTACCGCTATGTGTGAGCCCTAAATGAGGAAAATGAAAAATTCCTCGCTAAAAAAATACTTGCCCTCCCAAACCTTCCTTGATTTTCCTTATCTCATAAATGCCAAGACTATCCATTTAGATACTTACATTTATACCTTAGGGTCTGTTAGGGCTAAAAAGCATGAAACTACTCAAACTTTGAAAAGGAAGAGGCTTGTGATAGAGGAAGGTGCCCTACCAATCCCATCTCCTAAATCCAAACCAAAATCCAAAACTTCTACCATCCTTTTCTCTTCTATTAACAAGAAATTAGACAAGGTGATGCGTATGATAAAATGGAGATTTCTTCTTCTTTCCTACCTCCACAGAGTGGACCTTTGGTGCAACACATTAACATCTCCTAAATTTTAAAGATTAAGAGGATACTCCAAAAGAATAGGAAGACTAAGGGGTGGAAGAAGGAGATAAAGCATAGGGTGGAGGAGGAGATGAGGATGTTGGAGATTATGAAGATGATGATAGCTCTCTAATTTTAAAGTTTTTCTTAAGCTTGAAATTCTTTCTTTTTTTATTTTTATTTTATTTGTCTTCTAGCCTAAGATTATGATCCTACAACTTTATGTTTATGTTTATCTATGACTATATCAATAAAAATTTCAAGTTTTCGTTCCCTCTATGGTTGTTCTTTATACTCATCACTATCACTATCTTGTTCTCTCTTTTTGATCTTGACAAAAAGGGAGAGAAATAGAGAAATGGTGAAAGCTATTATATGACATAATTAAGAGGGAGTATAATTTAAGGGGGAGTAATCTAAATTAGTTTATTTGTATTTCAAGTTTAAATGGGCATTTTACCTAGTTTAATTTGTTAAACTATGTTAACCACTTCAACTTTACATTTATGCAGTTGTTTATCCTTTACAAAATCAATCTAAGTTATCAAAATAAAAAATAGGGAGATTGTTGGACTAGGTTGGTTAAAGCTAAGTCAAAACTCTCTTTAGATCTTGAGAATATAGATTGACATGCTCTAACATCATTTTTAAATGTTTTTTTTTGCAGTTTTTAAGATAGGTTTGCATTAGAAGTTTAATGAGAATTTAAGTCTCAATTATTGTGAATGACATCCTAATTCACGACTTATAATCTATATTTCGCAATCACGATATAACAAAAGGAATGAATGACTTTGGTCTAGACTGATTTATAGAGTAAATCGTTGTCGCGACCTAACCAAAAAAGCAATAAAGATCAAACAATCAAATTCGTAGTGACCATTGCGTTAAGAATCGTGACTGTGACTTTTAGAGTTTCTTGGAGAGAGCCAAGTCCATAACCAGAGCTTGTTAAGTGTCCAAGATAACTATTAACATCAAAATTCATGAAGGTGAAATAGTCTTTGAGACCATGACCTATTGAGGCAACTTCTGCTTATTAAACAGATAGATTCGCAGTGCCAATCGCATCCAAAAGGAAGATAGTTGGCGACCATGACGTTTGTTTGGTTGAAAAAACACAACATCTATTTTTCTTCGAAGACCAATGATAACATGTTACATGGACTAGCCGTTAGATACAAATGGGGTTTTCAACAATGATTTCAGCAAATTTAGTGCAAGAAGAGAAATCATGACCGTGAATGATCAATCACGACCGCGAAATGTGTCTGACAAGCATTTAATGTAAGATCTACCTAACATGACTTAGAGATTTAGACATAGTTTCTTTATAATATCTCTTTGGTGGTTGTTGCCTATAAATACTCCACCAAACATACATGAATGCAAGAGAATAACATTAAATATAGCCAAACTCTTGTAATTTTATTTCTCAACCTTCTATTCTTTGTATGTTAGTTGGTATTGTTGGGTGTAAGCATTAAACACCACTATAATTAGGTTTAAGAGTTAGCCTAGTTATACAACTCTTATAATAGGTTAAGTGTGTGTCTTTGGGAAACACTTGATAAGTTTTTATGTGAGCCTTAAAACATAAGTTGTAAGGTTGTGTGTGAGCCATAAAACACAAAGTGTACAAGTTTGGTGTGAGCTTGGAAACACCATTTAGAGTTAGTGGAATACCCAATTGTGAAGAATTTAGGAGTGGATGCAAGGTTAATTAACACCCAAACCACTATAAAATATTATGTCTTCATCTTTTCTCCTACTTCTTTTATATCCATCTTTCATTACCTTCCCTTCAATTTTTAAATTAACCACTAATTCAATGCCCTTCTTGGTACTCAAGGACCAATAATAACCTTTATCGATTCATTTTTGTATGATCATGCAATCTTTTAATCTAACTTAACGACGGGCCTAAAGATATATTTCTCATAAATATATGAGGAATAAATTCTTTCTCAATCACTCATATTCCTTTATATGATTTACTTTATGTCTAATATCAGTCTATATAATTATCCTATTGAAGATAATGTTGGACTGTATCCAAATTTGAAGTTCATCATATTAGAATCCAGGGTGATTTTAAGGTCAAAGAATTAAGTTGATACTATTGCATGAGAATCACTTATAACTGTTTATCCATATAGTGTTCTCATAGTGGGTCAGTCTAATACAATATTTTTTAAACATATATCTATGTGTTTGACTTAACATCACATATTCATGACTAGCAACACATAGTCATCCATCAAAACACATACTAGTCTTCGTTCATTATTATCCTAGAAATAATGACTAACTAAGGACAATTTAGAATATAATTCTTTACACCTAAAAGATTAACTATCAAGTCACATACTTGATGATATTATGTAGAATTAATTATTCATGAAATTTATAATTTAGCCATAAATAAAATATAAAAGGGATATTTAATAAAATGCAACCATGACATTATTAAGAAAGATATCCATTACAAGAATTGGCGTAAGGCACACAACTAACACTAAATTTATCTCTGATATGCAATCAATTGTGTTATGCAACATTATTTACAAAGTGCCAACTAATGCTTTTGCTTTCAAGCTTAAAGAAGTCAATTCTACTGTTATTTCTAATAATCAAAATGCATTCATTGCAGGTAGGCATATCTTAAATAACATAATGGTGGCATTTGAAGTTAATCACTATTTCAAAAGGAAACGACAAGGTAAAGAGGGTTAGGCAACCTTCAAAATTAGTATGTCCAAGGCATATGATAGCATTGAATGAAATTTTCTTCAAGGAATGTTACAGTGTTTTGGTTTTGTTAATAGATGGATCGAACTCACAATGCTGCTATTTGTTTCTTCTATTAAATATAATGTGATCCACTAAGGTCATGAAATTGGGCCAATCATTCCTAAACATGGTCTCCATTAGAGGGACCTGCTCTCTCCTTATCTCTTCTTGTGTGTTAAAGGTTTGTCCTCTTTCCTGAATTAAAATATGTCCAGAGGGTTCATTCATGGTGTTAGAGTTACAAGATTAGCCCTAATAGTTCCTGATCTTCTGTTCACAAATGACAACTTTCTATTTTTCAAGGCCTATGATTTTTAGGTGTTTGGAGGTAATTGGTGCTAATTTGGATTAAGCTAGCACAACGAAGGAACTATAAGGATTAAACTAAAATTTGACCAATGTAAGCTTGAAGCATTTTGTCGCTCTAGCGACTTTTGTCATAGCTTGTAGCTTTTATACACAAAACTCTCTATTGCGCCTATTACTTTTGTTGTTGACCACAATGACAATGATTTAAAGAGCAAATTTTTAGCACAATTTTATTTATTTTAAGGCCCTATATAAAGAAAACTTGTGGTTTTGATGGAGGATCTATTTAAAAGTCTTTTAACCACCTTTAAAAGCCAAAAATAAGAGGAAAACAACAACAAAAATATCCATTAAAGTAAAGGAACACAAGAATTCATATTGCAATAATGAAAGTTTAAAAAATCAATTGACATGAATCCCTTCCCATCTTTCTTATTTCTAATTTAAGTTTTATGGATTCCTTTTATACTCTTTATGTATTATTGATTTCTAATATGATGAGAAGCTAAACTCCTTTCTTAGGATTGAGTTCGAACTTACAATGGAGTGATTTATGATTTGACTCTATTTTATGAATGAATGAAACTTGATTTGATTTAATGGTTATGTGTTTAATGCTTATGAATACTTGGCCACTATTTGTATGATTTTAGAAGTTAAATGAAGTACCGATAGTTAAAGTTAGACATTGGATCATTAACCATTGAACTTAGTTTATTTTAGTTTAGAGATATATGCATAGCTAAAGGGATTCATGGTTAAGCACATAGCTTGATATGCTAATGTGTAAACTTGCCATGAGAATAGGTCTTATTTCATGTTCGCATCATCTTATTCACTTTGAGAAAAAGTTTAAGAATCTTTAGGATAGCCTCCATTAATATCATCCATTCATGAAATAAACATATAGTCCATTGATTGATTAACATCCATTGTAAAGGATAACTTGGTCGTAAGTTTTCATTATCATTGTTATTACAATCTATTTGCTATTTTTAGTTCTTCGCTTTTTAGATTTTTTTTCACCAACATCATAGTGAATTCTAGATAATCATAGTAGTTAGATCGATAGTAGTTAATAATCTAGTCTTTATGGATACAAAAACCCTTATCTATACTATAATTTGCATGTGAATTGGCATGAACACAAATCAACAAACTTGTCAAAGAGTTTGGTAATTAAAAATTGCTTGAATTCTTATGAAATAGCTTCAGGTCATATCACAAATTTCTCTAAATGAGCTATTGATTCAATGCCAATATTCAAAGTGAAATTTATGGTTTCTTTAATGTTCCTTGTGTTGATGATCATGGTTACTTTTTAGGTTTGCCATCTACGACCGGTCAAAATAAAAATCAATTTTTCTCATATATCAAAGATTTAGAAATGTCTTCATGGCTGGCATCACAAAACTCTTTCTAAAGTAAGGAAGGAATTGTTATTGAAGTTAGTTGTTCAATCAATCCCCTCATATGTTATAAGTGTTTTCTTGTTTCCTCTTATGCTTTGTGCCGATCTTAAAAGAATTATGAACTCACTATGGTGGGGGTGTAGGGTTAATTTTCATAATAAGTTGCGTTGGAAAAGCTAGGATAATCTTAGTGTGCCTAAATATGATGGGGTTTGGATTTTTGTAAAGTGCATTAGTTTAATATTGTATTTCTTACCAAGCAAGGTTAGAAATTACTGTCTGAACTAAACTCTCTTGTTGCTAAGATTTATAAAGCTTAATATTATCTCAAATCATCTTTTTTGGAAGCTGGTATTAGATAAAACTTAAGCTACACGTGGTGTAGCATTCATGTTGCACAAAAGCTATTGAAAAATGGACTTTATTGCCATATTGGGACTGGGCATTAGATTAACATATGACATAATCCCTAGCTTTTGAATCTGTCAAACACTTAGGCAACATTCTCTTCTCCCCTAGGTTGGAAGATGCAATAGTTAATTCTCTTATTCAATTGGATATGTCCAGTTGGGATGTAGACATTTTGAATGAATTCTTAATATCATTAAGATCGTTAATAAATTCTTGATATTCCTCATAGTAGGGTGAATTTGACAGATAAATGGATATGGCTCCATGATAGTAAAAATGCTTATTCTATTCATAATGGCTATAAATTCCTTATGAAAAAATCACTTTTCTATCTATAGTAGTAAATCCTCAATCAATTGGAATTTTATTTGGAGCTTAAATGTTCTTATCATAGTAAAAAATATGTTATGAAGGATTGGATAGGCTTGTCTTCCCACCTTGGTGGCTCTTCAAAAATAATGGGTAAATGTTGATGTTTGTTGTGTTATTTTGGTGCTACTACTAAAGATAATTTTCATGCCTTTTTTGCGTGTCCTTCCATTAAGGAAGGGCTATTTAGGTATGAAAGACTTTGGTAATCTTGTTACTAGCTTCGTTGATTGGTCTATAGAAAAGTCATATTGATTTTTTTTTTGGAATAATAATAATGGCAATATGCTTTAGTTAGTTAATAATTCTAAACGCTTGCTTTATCAATGGTATCAAGCTTAACTCTATCCTAGTGTGCCTGTTGTCCAAACCATTTCTAAAGCTCCAAAAAGTTAGCAACCTCCTCCAAATAGTTTTCTTAAATGTAATTTTGATGGTGCAAGAAGAAAAGTTAGATTTGGTTCTGTTCTTTGAAATGCTTCAAGTTTTTGGGTTATGAGGTTAGCAAGTTCCCTTAATGGTGATCCAAATACTTTCTTTGTTGAAGTACTTAGTTATCATAAAGCTTTCAGTTTAGCTCAATAATTTAGGGAATCTCAATGTGCTATTAGAATCAAACAACCAAACTCTGGCCCATAACCTCTCATCTACTATGATAGATAACTCTATTTCTAACTTGGTGTTAAGTGATAATAGAATCCTTTGCAAGGAGTTGATTAGCAATATTGCCTATGTGCATCGGTTAATGAATCGTGTAGCTTATCATCATGCAAAAGCTTCAATTTCCATGTTTGGCCAATAGTGTTTGTTCAACCATCCTCCTCCTTTTAATGTCTTGGATGTTTTTTAGTTATTGAAGCTATTTTCCTTTCAAAAAAATAATTTTAATATATGGTTATTACTATTTAATGTCTTTAAAATAATTTTAATGTATGGTTTTTAGTGTTTAAATTAGCTTAGAACTTGCCTTACATAAAACGGAATTGAAAGCATATGATTTAATGATGAAATAGCCTAATATGACCCTAAATGCAATATGTTTTGCATGATAAAACTTTTATAAGTTTTGGCACCTCATAATTAGCTTAAATATTGACTTAAAGTAGGATTAAAATGAAGAAATAGATGCTAATCTCAGCCATGCATGCTAGAAGTTTAAATGAATGTAATTTATATAGAAATGACTTGAAATAAGCTTGTTTGCAACCTGTTTATAAACTTTTATTTTCAGAAAGTATTTTTGAATGTATTAATATAGTTTTTAGATTGTATTAATTCAATTTTAAAAAAGTTAAAAGGGTAATCTCTTGCAAACTTTGTTTTGAAGCTTCTTAATTCAATAATATTATTGATGTTTTAAGATTGAAATTAAAGAAAAAATGATAAATAAGTCATTATATAACTGGGTTTAAGAATCGATTTTCATAAGTTGTTGTTAAGGGATTACCTAAGCAATTTCATGAACAATGTGTACAAATAAGTTGTAGAATGCTAGACTGACTTTCTAACAATAATTTATATAAATTAAAGACAAATGGCTAAGGTGATGGTGAACAAACACTATAAGAAATCCTTTTTTTTTTTTTGCGATAATTTTTATATGATCACAGATAAAATTGTCACAAATTATAAATAATATGTGACAATAATTTTTAACTAGTCACAATAATAATAATTTTAGTTTTTTATCTTTTGATTAAATGACAATATTATATATTTATCATAAAAAAAAATTAAAATTTGTGTCATTCGTGACAATTTATATATGGTCAAAAATATTTTTGTCACGAATTATAAATAATATATGACAATTATTTTTAAATTGTCACAATAGTAATAATGTTTTTATCTTATGATCACATAACAATGTTATGCACTTATCACAAAAAAAATTTAATTTTTTTTATGACAACTTTGTAAATTATGTCACAATTTTTTATAATACAAATTAAAAAAATGAATTT
This sequence comes from Omphalea diandra, assembly GCA_949677035.1. Taxonomy (NCBI): domain Eukaryota; kingdom Viridiplantae; phylum Streptophyta; class Magnoliopsida; order Malpighiales; family Euphorbiaceae; genus Omphalea; species Omphalea diandra. Next base: position 89,251 of record CATIWR010153233.1, read on the forward strand.
TTTTTAACTATTAATGATAGTTTTTAATTGTCACATAAAAGATGTTTTTAGGTTACAAATCAAAATTGTCACATATGTCATCAAATCGTATATTTTTTAACACTTTTCATTACATAAAAAAATTATCACTATAATATTTAATCATAGTGATAATATTTAAATTTCAATTAAAATTTAAAAATATGCACCTTTTATTTTTGTTTTCCACCAAATTTGTTTTATTATTCCCTCCTTATAATTTTATTTTATTTTTATGAGATATAAATTATAGTTTAATTATTACTCAAATTCTAGTTTACTTATAGCTCAACACTAATAAATTCAATTAATAATACTTATACGGGATTCACAGCTTAATTGGAAGCTTTTTTGCATTCTTGAAAAGGTAGTTTCCTCATCTTTTCTTTTTTTTTTTTTTTTTTTTTACTTTTCTTTCTTTCCATGGAAGACGTATTTTCATTATTATGTAAATAATAAATCTTCAACATAAGTGAAAATGCATAGCCAATTATCGGATATGTCTACAAACAAACCAAAAAAGAAAACCTGATGGGAAATCAAAAGCAATTACCGAATCCCTATTTTATCCCCTTCATCGAAATGGGAAATCACAAAGCCAATTCAATTGAGATTAGTGGTAGCCGCAATTCGGCTATTTACAAATCTTTTTGAAACAACCGATAGTTAAAGAGATAAGAATATGGATTGACCTCTTCAAGAGGGAAATCTAGATCCTCATCTTGGTTGATTCAACTCAAGCAAGATTCTATAGCTGCATGCAGGACTTTAGACTCTTCCTTCATATAACATGTGTACCGTGAGTGATCAGATTGAGCTTTATCTTGCACTAATAGAATGAAACTGCAAACTCCAATTACTTGTGCCTATGTACCTTTACACAAATCTTTTCTTTGCTCTAATTTAATTTAATTTAATTTTTGTTTAGGCAGTTCACTATTCAATTAATCAAGCTAAGGAAAATTACCCAGACATCAATTGCGTCAGTAGGTTTGTACTGCCAAACTCAGTAAGTGCAATTAATATTAATTTATCATGTTAATATGTTCAATTATCAGATTTTTAGTACTAAGAAATATATATTTTTGTTGTTTGCTATGATATCTAGATTATATGTGATTGGAGCCTGTGTACTAAGTAATTTACTTAACAATCAATTGCCTAGTATCTATTGTTTACTATCTTATGTTCACACATTTTAAAAACGAGTTCAACTACAAAAATATATTACATTCAGTACACAATACTATTTTTTTTTTCATGAACGAAACCATAAAATTCTTTTAGATATACTGTGAAAGTATGAGAAATTATTCATGAAATGTCTTAGAATGTTGGTGTTCTCAAACAAGGTAAACATTTACATTCAGGTTCATCATAAATGATAAATTGCAGCATTACTTACCAATATGTTCCAGCTCCTTTGTAATGTAAGTTCCACACCCTAGAAACCAACATCATCCCCCACTATCTTGCTCCGACCAAAATCAGTAACTTTAGCGATGCTAAATTCATCAAATTGAACATTCCCAGGCTTCAGATCATAATAGATAATCTTTTATGCTCTTTTATTCAAGTATATAAAGTTTTCATATATTTGTATAATAATGATTCGATCTTCGCTTTTGGTCAATATAGGTGTTGCTTTAAGAACAACATCAATTTCTTTTCCTGAGATAGAAAAAGTAAAATGAATAAACAAAAAATTGATATTCAATAAATTCATAAAGATCAAATTCAAAGGTCTTCACGAATGTGTCTAAATATAAATATTAACTGTTGAATATTATGTTCAAAGGAATACTATATGATAGGAGTCATTTTAGCATATATTTCAGATTAGGAATTAGGAGTTTTTCTTATTTTTATAGTGTTTTTGTTCTAAAATAAGTTAATTTATGTTTCTTTTATATTTGTATAAGAATCTCTCAAAAAGGAGCTAAATTGCAGTTTTCAGTAGTGTTGCATGGACTATTTACATGACTCATGCATAAGACCATGCAAAGATGCAAAGTTGACTAGTCAGCAGAGCAGAATCGGGTAAACAGTTAAATGTGTGGGTTATTGCATGATGCATGCACCATGCTATGCATTGCCTCAGATCTAGTTTTTGAAACACCAATTGCAGGCTATTTTCTTTAAGGAAATTTGACCTACTTGGATAAAGATTTCATAGCGAAATAAGAGCAGATTTTTAGAAGAGAAAAGTGAAGATTAGATTCATTCTCTTTTAGGGTTTTCATTGTTTTTATTTATTAAGACTCTTCCCTTGAAAGTATTTCTACTCAATCAATAGATTCTTTCTTTTTGGTTTCTTTTTCTTCTTTTAGGATGAAATAATTTTTCAATTCTAGGGATTATGGTGAAAACTCAATATTTATTTCATGAATGTATGAAGTGATTTTGTTTCAATTATGTTAGGTGTCTTAATTTAATATGTTTGACCTTAATTGATCTTATACATATGAATGGTAGTATATGTGTAATGTTTGAGATTTTAGATGATGGAGCGAAAGTGAAAATCTATGGTTAGTCCTAACATATTAAACTAGGAGATTGAGACCACAAGAGTAGGCTTAACTTCTAGAGATCTTCAAAGATTATTCATGAAACTTAATGCATTGTTATTGAATTTTATGGACATAAGAGTAGGCATATTTTCAGTAATAATAGACTTAATTTTGCTCGAGAGAAATTATAGGGTAAATTAGGAAAATTCATCTTCAAGCACAACCCAATCTCAATTGAAATAATTATCTTGATATATTTATAAAATGGCATTGTGGTGTACCATAATTCCCTAGAATCGTTATTATATAGTGTTTCTTTTTATTTAATTTCAATTTTGTTTAATTATTTTTGCAATTTCAGTTTTTATTTATTATCTTTGTATTATTCGTTGCTAGATAATAAGACTTTATTGGCACTTGCATAAAATAATTCTCGTGGGAATAATCTCTACCATTGTTTTACTTGAAACGATTTATGCACTTGCAAGGATTTTACATACAATATTATACCAACACTACATTACTATAAAGTTGATTTTCACATTCTGTTGATTTTCGTGTTTTGTTGATTTTATTTTTGAGGCTTGGAGCATTGGAAAAAAATAAAAAAAAAATTGAAGAAAAAGAGATGAAAGCATGTTGGACCACGTGAAAATAGTACTCGCTTGACATATAAATATGTGAAGTCTACCTATCATATAGATATATGAAATCTACCTATTTATGAGAGACATAACACTATTTTTTAGTGTTTGATGACTATTATATAATTTACCTAGGACGAGACAAATTACGAGTAAATGTGAGCCCTTTTACTTGTTTTCCTTGTGTTCAATATTAATTCAAGTATATTCTTTCCTGCAAATCGGCGAGGTGCTTACGGATAAAGAGTAGCATGGGCAAATTGCAGCGCATCTATTAAGTTCATTTGCGTACTTATGGTGAGTATTCTTTAGTGAGGTAGCTTAAGCAAGTCATTAGATAGGTTTTATTATCTTTGTTCAGTTTTAAGACATCTATATATTGATTATCTCTATATATTGATTATCTCTCTAAGATGCCATATTACTTGTTTTTTCAAACATAATTACACCATAACGAGTGTATTATTTTAAAACACTTAAAAGTGCATGTAATTCCTATAGACCAAATGTAATCTTTTGATGATTCATATCATTGTTCTTGATTATCTCTCTAGTGATTGTGTTAATGTTGGCATTATTTTCCTAATCACAAGCCAACACATACTTCCTTGTGTGAATTACTTCACTATTAATTAGAATTTCAAATATGATGGCTTCTTTTGTTTTGTATTATACTAGAAGCGGTTTAGATTTCATGGCTATTGATGCGTTCAAGGTTGTTTTATGACTTTCTTTGAGATGTGTGCTCATTTGTAAAATTACAACTAAAATTTTGTTACTAATATAAGGGAAAATTTTTATTATAAGCAACTCAAATGAAATTGCCTCTATCCTGTTCCAATGTAAAATTTTACTCTGTTGTCCAATTCCCTCATTTAAGAACAACTCCATACTATTATGGATTGTATCTTAAATTAACTTTTGATATTTATGTTGTCTACGCTATCTTTTTAAATCCTTCATTGATTTACTTATTCTTTAATATTCAATGGACATGCCTTAACTGTTATTTTTAGTATCTAATTAAGTTGTGCATCATTTTGGTGGCAACTCTAGTTCTCACAATATTGGTGTAAATATTTTCAAGATATATGATAGGATTTTTATTAGATGGATCAACTTTTTCAAAATGATATGCTTTTTCTTGTTCAATATTTGATTCATGAACTTGATCATTTTCTTATGAACACAATGTTGTCTTTTTTCGAGTTCACTTTTTGATTTATTCATCAAGTTAAGCCAAATTTTAGCTTATATTTTCTTGGATTTTATCATATCTTCCTCAATCTGTCATCATTTGCATAAGGTTCATTTTCATATCTATTCTGCTTTCACATAGGAATGGTTTAGTTAAAAACTAATAGACATGACTGGTTGATCTAACCCCTATGAGTTCTGCCTCTTAATAATAATATATTATTTGTTTTAACATCATTTTGCGTTCTATTTTTTCATGTTAATATAGCTGAAGTGCATCTGACTCACTTCTTTATTCTAAAGTCGTAATATCCTTCAGGTCAGCAAAAATAATGTATTAGAAATTTTTAATGACTTAGTTGCATCATTTAGGCCATGATGACATATTCAAAAAGTCTTCTTGGATATTAGTGTAATAATCAATAATAGATGTGTTGTGGGTGCATCATTATAAGATTATAAGTAATAGCTAACTAAAAATTTTCTAATAGAATATTGTAGTTATAAAAAGAAAGTACATGTAGGCATCCATACTTATTATAGAGATAATGGGATAAAGGAAAATTCTAGCTTCTGAACCTTACAGAACAATCTTAATTAAATTTGTAACTCATATACTTATTTATGTAGATTGGGGAAAGTTATATCTTTCTCTTAGACTAAGATGCTTTTATCTCTTATAAAATTTCATTTTTCTCAGCTTGTTATCTCTATTTCTCAACCATTATAACTTAATTGAAAATTGGAATATAATAAAAAAGAAAAAAAAATAAGTGAGGTGCTTGTTACATTGCAATACATCAAGGGAAATACATTTTCTTATATCTTTCTTAAACCAATGGGACATTTGATTGATCATTTGTACTTGCTTCTAGAAGCCATAAAAAGAACATTTAAAAAGTTTCTTTAGAGTTTTCATGTTCCAATATTTATGCATTTATATTAGAAAGAGGTTTGCATCTCTTATCATATATCATGCATTTTATTTTGAAATTTATAATTAGTATGTTTTGTAAATGGTTTGACTTTCTTATAGGTTTATTATGACAAATAATGGATATGGTCATAGTGTGTTTTGTTTGAGGTAAGAAAGAATACAATTTTTAAGCCATATAGCTATGCACATCACTCATTTTTCTTTTCATTGGCAGCTGCTCAAATATTCTTGTCTGGTCAGGTATAAGAAGTATCAACTTCAGGATTATATAGTTCATGGTTTCCAAGATAGGTAAAGTATGCCTTGTCAACTATGTATAGTATTGATGCAAAGGAGTCTACTTTTTGGTGCTCATAGTAGTATAAATTAAAAAAGTACATCCATCATTCTTGATGTTGTCTGACTTTTACTTTAGTTAAACAACACCCAAAATTAGAAATGATTAAAGAGTTGTCTTGTGAAATCTGAGGGTTTCAACAATATATCCAAAAAATATAAGGTCTATTTCTTTAACTTAAAATTATGGTTCCTTGTGATTTTTAGATCCTAAAATATAAATTTTGATGCTTTCAATTGTTAATTGCAAACTCTTAACCAGTATAAGTCAGCAAAATTGACCGTTATTGAAGTTGGTTGTTGACGACTGCCATCTGAGTAAGTGCTTTTATTGAATTTTTTTTTTATTCCTTTCTTCGTTCATATACATTCATTTGAAGTTTTTCTAATTATTTGGAAATGATGAAATAACATGTTTCCTTTTTTCTTGATGTTGATATTAGTACATTCTGAAGTTTCCTTGTTATAAAGATACACAATTTAATTGACATAAAATTTGAATTTACTTATAGCTACTGATGTAACTTTGTGTTCAACTTGACTACATTATAGATACAGTTATCGTGCAATATCATGATCGTTGTGCCTAGAGAAACCTTCTACACTGAGACCTTTTTTTTACTTGGCATATATCACTAACTCTGACTTGTTACAAATGATAAAATTGAGTGTTTACAAATTGTATCCCTCACCAATAGCACCTGCACTAGAGGCCACCAAATAAAATGAATTGATAATTAATTACTAGCCATTTTTCTATGGTAAAACAAATGAAGTTTTTACCACAATAGCAACTCTAGATAAAATAGGAAAGCTAATGAACTAGTTGGCTAAAAATTCTAGTTCAACTCGTTATGTTGCTATACATTTTCTATTTCTACAGCAAATCTGATTGTGTTGATGTTGACATTATTTTTCTTAATTACACGTAAACACATACTTCTATGTGTGCATTAGTTCATTTATTCATTGTTATTATCAATTACAATTTCTCATATTGTGGCTTCTTTGGTTTTGTATTCTATTAGAAATGGTTTAGAGTTCATGGCTATTGATATGATCAAGGTTATTTTATGACTTTCTCTAAGATGTATGCTCATTTGCAAAATTATAGTTAAAATTTGTTTATTGATATAGGGGAAAATTTTTATTACAAGCATCTCAAATAAAATTACTTCTATCTTCTTCTAGTGCAGAGTTTTACTTTGTTGTCCATTTCCCTCATTTAAGATATCAAGTGTTCTCAAAAGCGCGTGACATTTATGGTAAAAATTTGCATTTATAGTTTAGATAATTCTTAAGATAAGGGTAAGTGTTTTGTAAGTGTGATATTTTGCATAATTTCACACCGAGTTTCCTATGCTTACTTCATTTTGATTGAATTATGGATGTAGACTATATTATTTTTAAACTTTAAAATTAAAGTTAAAATTTTCTTTGCTCTAATTTAATTTAATTTTTGTTTTTTGTTTAGGAAGCTCACTATTTTCATTAATCAAGCTAAGGAAAACTTACCAGACATAAATTACATCAGCATATTTGTATTCCAAACTCAGGTAAGTGCAATTAATATTGATTTATCTTTTTAATATGTTAAACCATCAGATTTTATGTATTAAGTAATATACACTTTTGTTGTTTATACTGATTATTAATAATTGTTGCATGATTCCTTGAAATATAATTCCATGCCTTTTAACTCTTGAAATAGTAGTTTAGATAAGATATGGTTAATTTGATATGCAATACCTATGGTCTATGGAGTCCAGGAGTCCAAGATTATTTTACTGTGTGATAAACTTGGGATATGGCATCTTTGGATGGTTTAGAGAGGTTATGTTTGCTATTATAGGTTTTTAGTAAACATAGGTTGCTTCAAGGTTGTCGATCAACAATTTTGTTCAAGAAGTGTAGTTGTGTGTCTTTGCATATTCAAATTGGCATCTTGGTTGTTGCTTCCTCATAGGGACAACAAATGACAAGCTACACTGTTTTATTTAATGATTAATTCTTGATTTTCTAATTATCACTAGTTACGTTTCAGTCTTCTTCCATTTCAAAAAATTTTTACGAGCCTCCTATTTCATGAATTTCATTAGTTCCTAATAGTTGTCGATATAAATATGCCTATTATGTAAAAGTTAAAGGAAATAAATAAATTCGAGAAATAATACATTGTTCTTTCAAATTTAAATATAGTTGTTAAATTTTTGTGTTTGAAACTAGTAATTACCTTTTAAGGCTTACTTCAAATGCTAGCCTTATTTTTCACTCTAACTTCTGCGAATAATCATAAAAATCCTACTAAGCACTATACCTATAAACATCCCTACCAAACTATTAAATCTGCTACCACTTTATAAAATCAAGGGAACCCTAAATTCAAGGAAGAGTGTCTACTTAAGGAATTATATCCATAGGACTTGACCTGCATCTGACCCAACATTTAAATTATTTCTTACAGGTCATTTTCGATTACAAGTGCCTCACTTGAGTTTGTATTTCCAATCAGAGCTTTTTCCTCCTACAATTTACTCATGTAGTGTGATTTCATATCTACATATTATGAGGTAGGACAAATGTATTGTGTACAAATAATGCCCAAAGAAAAAGGAACTCAATTGATAATTGCTACACTAACACTCTTCCCCGACAATATGAATTTGCTGCAATCAAATTATAGTTCCAACTTCCACGTAGCATCCTGAAAAATCCGATGTCTCTCTAACTGTCATCTCATCATGGTGAAGATCATGTTGTCTTATATAACCAAATGTTCTTTGGGAACAAAGTTGTATTTTATGACTTCAGTAGGTAAATTATTATTGATTCCTGCTCATAAAAACCATAAATGACTACGTCAAATTTGTAAATTACAAATAGGGATGTTTCAGTGGAGAAAAGGAGAAATAGGCAGAATAGACCTTTAGATCCTTGTCAATCTTCTAATCAAGTGGTTGATAGTTATAGATTAGTGTTAGATATTATTGTTCTAGGAAATTCTCAGTTCAAAAAATTTTGGTACTTGTACTTTGGATGAGTTGATCTACTATCACTACACTGCATTTTTTTTTATAGTGATTTATGCTTTATGCCATGAAATGCTTATGTTTCGAAATGTTTTCCTTGATTACTTTTGTTCTAAATTCTGCTACCAAATTAAGCTACTAACTTTCATTTGGGCTTTGAAAAGATGATGACATCTAATTTTCATGTTTCAATTTGTCTCAATTGTTTATTCACTTATTTTATAATTTATCACAAACTATCGTTAATATAAATTAAAAGATAATTCACTTCTTAATTTTAATTTAAGTTAAGATAATATATCAATCAATTTTAATGATAGAAAAAGAGATAGAAATGATAATTAAAAAACTAACTTGTTTTTTATATTATGAATGTTTACATATTTCAAAAGAAGATGTTGATTTAATCTACCAATTTCTGATTGTAAAAAAAAAAAAGTTTAATGATTAAAAATTCCATAATTAATAAAGCAACAAATTCCAAAAAAAAAATAGTAATGATTAATTAAGAATAATGCATACACATGATCAACACTTAACACTAATATGTTAAACATATCTTTAACATTATTGGATTAGGTTGGTCAAACCTAAGTCAAAACTTTCTTTTGATCTTGACAATGTAGATTGATATGTTCTAACATTAATTTTAAGTATTGATTTGCAGATTTTTAGATAGGTTTTCATTGGAAGCTGAATGGGAGTCTAAGTCTCAAGTATTGTGAAGGGCATCCTAATTCATGGTGGTGAACTTCAAATTCGCAACCGCTATCTTGCAAGAAGAATGGATGAAGTTGGGTTAGATGTTTTTGAGGAGAATATCACAACCGCGATATTGCCAAGAAAGTGATAAAATGAAACAAAAGAATTCATAGTGGAAGTCGCATCCAACTTCACGACCATGATTTTTGCACTTGCTTAGATGGAATCAGGTCCTCAATTAGGGCATGCCAAGTGTCCCAAAAAGAGTCGTTGGCATATCAAAATTCACAAAGATGAAATATTGGTCGACACCACAACTTGATGGAGCAACATCTCCTTGTCAAATAGAAGGATTTGGGGTAGCCATCATGTCCTAAGAGAAAATAAATCGAGACTGCGACTTTTGTCTAGCTCAAAAAACATAACAACTATTTGTATTAGAAGACTAATGGTGGTGTGCCACATGGACTAGCTATTAGATACAAATGAGATTTTCTACTATGATTTCAACAATTTTAGTCAAAGAAGAGAAATGACAATCGCGAATGACCAGTCATGACTGTGTAATCAATATGAAAAACATTTAATACAAAATCTAGTAAGCACAACTTAGAGATTTAGAAATTGTTTTGTTTGTAATGTCTCTTTAGTGATTGTTGCCTATAAATACTAAACCAAATGGACTTAAATGCAAGAAAATAGTATTGATTATAGTCAAACTCTTGCAATTTTGTTTCTCAACCTTTGTACATTCAATTCTTATATGTGAGTTGTTATTGTTGGGTGTGAGCATTAAACACCAATGTGTTTGGGTATAAGAGTTAGTCTAGTTGTAAAACTCTTGTATATGTTAAGTGTGAGCCTTTAGGAAAACACTTGAAAGGTTATGTGTGAGCCTTAAAACACAAATTGTAAAGTTGTGTGTGAACTATAAAACATATAGTGTTAAAGTATGGTGTGAGCTTAAAAACACCATTTAGCGAAAGTAAAATACCCGATTAGAAGAACTGGAGAGTGGACGTAAGGTTCATTAACACCTAAGCCACTAAAAAATCTTATGTCTTTAACTCTTCTCTTACATCTTTTATTTCCATCTCATCAAATCCTTCCCTCCAAATTTTAAATTTCCCACCAATTTAAGCCGCTTCTTGGTGCTCAAGGGCTAACAAACATCAATCTTTTTTCTTGCTCTAGATAAAATTCGAAAGATAGACATGCAAAAATAACAATAAGTGTTTCATAGTTGGACTTGTTATATGGTTGCAGATAATGGTTAATGTTAAAATCTCTTCCAAATGTTTAATACTATCTCATTTGCCCTTAATTCTTGCTTAAAAAATGTTAACTTTATCTTCAAACTTATATTAACAGCAAACAAAACATCAGTTACTCCAACAAATCATAACAAAGAGCAAATTAAAAAATTAGATGTAAGGTGTATGTTTACACTTGCATGTATGTTTCCTTTTCTTAATGTCACTTTTTCATCTCATTGGTTTCAAGGCCACACTTCTCTCCTTTTCTTAATGCCACTATGCACCCTTAGTTTTTAATGCAAACTCATCTTACTAATTAAAAATACATTTTGAGTTTGAAAATTCACTTATTACTAAGAAACTTTGTAAAAGAAATAATTAAATTTACTAAGTGATACATTCAAATCAATTCAAGCATTTATTGTTGCAGCATTCTATTGTTTCTAGGCAAGGTTTATTATTAGCTTTAGTTGTAGTTTTTTGCCTAAATACTTTTGTTGCAATATTATACAATTCTTACTATTGCATTTACCTATTATTTTTGGGCAATGTTTGTTAGTACTTTTAGTTTTAGTTTTGGGCAATTTTTAGGCAATTTTGAGCGATTTTTGCACTTATATGGAAAGAAATATAATTTATCTGTAGTTATCAATTCATATGAAAATAAAATGTACTAAAACTTTATATGATTTTATTTTAGAAATAGTGTTGAGAACTTCATTGTTTGGGCATTCAATTACGCAAAAAGCCATACTATATAGTGTCCTTGTATAGGTTGTGGTAACAATTACTTCAAAATTGAGAGGGAGGGGTGAGCCCACTTATTAATAAAAAGGTTCTTTAGGAGTTATACATTTTGGCACTATCATGGTGAAAAGTAAGAAATTTTTTGTAGACTATCTAGTGTGGTTAAAGACACTCATAATTCAGAAATTGATGACTTAGGTGCCTTGGTTGAAGATGTGGTTGATCATGATAACATACAATTTACATATACAAGGGAGTCATTGGAATCTCATAGTGTATAAGATTTTTGCGAACCACCTAATGCAAAGGCTATGAAATTTTACAATCCTTTGGAAGACTTGAAACAGAAGCTTTATCCAAGGCATGATAATGAGGTGACAAAGTAATCTTTCATAGTGAAGTTGTTGCACCATAAATGTATGAATAAATGGACAGATAAATCGATGGACTCACTTCTCAAACATTATAAGGAAGTTTTACCTAAAGAGGTCTTGGTACCTAATTCTTATTATGATGTGAAGAAAATTGTAAAACATCTTAAGTTGGATTATTTGAAGATAGATGCATGCAAAAATGATTATATCTTATTTTGGAAGGAATACAAAAATGCACGACAGTGTCCTATTTGTGAAAAGTCTAAATGGAAATCAGTCAGTCAAGACAATAAGCCTCGCATAAGAAGTAAAGGTAAAAACATTCCTAAAAAGGTCTTATGTTATTTTCCAAAAAAGTAGAGGCTGCAAAGGTTATATATGTCTTAGAAGACGTTAAAGGACATGAGGTGGCATAAGGCAGGGAACATCAATATGGTTTGATAAGGCATCCATCTTATTTAATTGCTTAGAAAACTTTTGATGAGAAGCATCCCACATTTGCATAAGATCCCAGAAGTGTTAGGTTTGGGTTAGTAAGCGATGGATGAATGGCAACATAAGTACCATTATAAGCATCAAATTTTGGGCCTCAGGATGCAAAGCCTGATGATAAAAATCACTAAATATATCCCCTAGAATGCAAAGGGCAGTTGTCAAAAGAAGGGAAATAAAGCCTTATGTAACTTCAAATAGCCTAAGACCAAGTCCAAAGGAAAACCCAAGCCCAAGGCCTAAGGCTGCCAATCAAGATTAATAGGTCATACAGCCCATCAAGTAAGGTTGTACAACCCTACCTTAAATCTTAGCTCCAAAAAGCTTTTAAAATTGGTCCCCCCCTTAAACCTTAGGGTTGGATAACCCTGAAAGTTGGATGTACAACCCAACCTTAGTTGTACATCCCCATGCAAACCCTAATTTCAGGAGATCCATCTCCTTCTATATGATTGGATACAAACATTGTGCAAACAGAACTATTTTTGGCTTTGGTGCACCTTTTTTTTTTTTTTCTATAAATACCTCCTCACTTAAAGAAGAGAAAAAGGCTAAAGAAATTCTAAGGTTACTCTACCAAAATTTCAACTCCTAAACCCTAACTCTTTAAAAACCAAACACTTAAATTAAGTACATTAACATCCAAGGTGATTCCTAAGGCTTTGAGACTACACTTTGTATTCCTTATAACATTAACATCCAAGGTGATTCCTAAGGCTTTAAGACTACTCTTTGTATTCCTTATACCATTTTAAAGGAAAATATTAAACTTGTGAGCCTCTGAGGGAAAAAGAACACAAAAAGACATCTAGGAGATCCCATTTTCCCTCATTCTTCTTCCCATTCCCTTCCTATTTTGTGATTTCAAAAACCCAGTAAATAAAGGTTGTATGGATTTAAAGTAGCTTGTACAACCTCCTTAGTCTGGGATAGTTTTGCAAAACCCTTTCTCTTTTTATTTGGATTCCTCTATTTCAAAGTTATTTTTATGAGGCTTTATAGCTCCATTGGCATAAAAGGGAGAGGTCTAATTGCCTAAGACCCCTATTCATTTCAAAAATGGAAATTTGAACAAGTTTTAAATGGTCTTTAAGGTTCATTTTGTGCTAATACTCTATATTCTTTCACATCTTGGTTGGACAATGTTTAAGTTTCTGTTTAGACCTGATTTGGCAGTGAACAAGTAAGGAACTTAATGTTCCTAAGACATTGGGAGTCTCATTATGTTCATGTTAATTTTTAAAAAATATTATTGCTTTGCTTTAACCTTTTGATCCCCCTCCCCTCACCTTTTGAGTTGTATGCTAACCTTCTTGATGTTGGTAGTATACATAAATGGCATGCTTTTTATAAGCTACAAAGGGAAAGGGTTCATTAACCTAATGACCCCTTTTTGTTATAATTTTGCCTTAGACCATGAGAAATCCTTTAAAGTGTTTGCATTTCATATTTACATTCCTTCATATTTCATAACTCATATCCTTAGGTTTGCTTGATATTGTTACATTTTCCATGTGTTGTTGGGATGTGTTATCTTGGACTTAGATGCATAGTTAGGTACCTTTGCATATGGTAATATGGATTATACTTATTTGTTTTGCCTTTTTTTTCTTTTGGTCATTTTACTTATCTTATGCTTCTTTTACTTACTAACTTTCTCTTCTCTTTAGGTGTAGGTGCTCATTTGAGCTAGACTATGGATTTGGTTTTCGTAATCACCCTATATGATCATGGATGATGTTTGATGGATATTATACATGTTAACCCCTATGCCATGTCACATGCACCCATTTCCCTTTTAAGATGTCTATGTATGATGTGGATGATGGATGTTATGCATGATACCCCTTTGCCATGATGAATGACCCCTCTCCCCTTTTGATTGATGAGATGGTTTGGTTAGATTCATCATGCTAGAGGTATGTTTAGGATTACTAATTGGATTAATTAACAACTTGGTTAAAATGTTAAAAGAGAACTAAAGATGCTCAAAGGTCGGATCCTACTATCCAAGCAGTTTGGGGTGTCTAACCTTTTTCCTAAGCCCTACCCAATTTCTAAACCCAATCTTTGATGGGGTAAAGATAAAATGGGTCTTCTAAATGACTTAGGTTAGGTTTAAATTTTTCCTTCCCTAGATTCTTATCCTGACCAAAGTTGAGTGGCAACTCCACAATTCCTAGGGGTGGTACCAATGTATCGTCTCGTCTCGTCTTCAATCCAATGATGACAACTTTGGACATAAGCCTTTTGAACTAGCGTAAGGCCTAAAGGATCTTATATTGATCCAAACATGTGCCACTTCTTATAGTTATTACTAATGTAAAGACCCTTGTCCTCTCAACCCTTTTATGGTTGATTAAAGGATGGAGTCGCAAGTAAGATTTCACTCATTCGAGTGCAACCCAAGATCGATGCACTCACAATGGCGACTCCACTATGGACTTTCAAAATTGACTTTGCATTAATCTCTAGTTCATTTTTAACACTTTAAGCTAATTGTTAACTAAGTCCATTACATTAATTTAGACTTCACATTTCACGACATGTACTAAGTCTGCCCTTAGACAAACCGATGGCTCTTCAAGCTTCATTCAGGCTTAGGAGATTGTAAGGAGGGTCTATCACTTATGAGCTTAGTAACTTTGGGCATATCAAATGGGGCATTATGATAATCGCCCTCAAGCTTATAAAAGCCATCAACTACATAACCCTCTCAATTATTGGGCGCATGTAGGAGCCAATAGTACCATAGAGTTGAGCACCCTTTTGTTTGCATTTCTCCAAATGAGAGTTGGAATTCTCAAAGAACATGGCTAGACATCCTAATGTAAAAAGCAATTGTTATCTTATTCCCCATAAAGTAACTATCCCTGCATGTAAATACTTGTATCCAATTTCTCACTTTGTAAATGATTTCTATGTAAATATCCCTCTCACTTTGTTAAATGGATTCCTTCATATTCCATGTATATGCTTCTTCAATTATGTAAAGAGGTGTCTTTTTCTTTTTGCTAGTTCTTTTATACATATGTTCTTTAAGACTTTGACTCTTCTTGGTCTAAGGCGACCACATACATTCTCTACCTCTTGTTGGTAGAAGAATAAGACCACTCATAAGAAAGAGCCACTAGACCTCAAGTGTGGGAGGAATAAGTTTGGAAGGATCTTTTGCAAAATGTTATGTGCATACCATGCATACATACATCTGTTACATATATGTTCATCATACTAATAACCCTTGTCTTGCAACCATCATAGCTTCATCCAAACCCTCATAGAAAAGAAGAGACAACCGTCTCATAAGAAAAAGTAAGACACCTAGTCTGATTCAGAGAGTTGAACCACTCATGGAACCCATTATACCGCTCGAGGTCTTAGAAAAAATGATGGTCGAGTTCAACCAAAGGCTCGAGGAAAGGGTTATCGAAGAGGTGAATAAGCAAGTTAATGAGATCTTGAGCAAATGAGATATGCCCACTAGTACAGTTGACAAGGGAAAGGCACCTATGGAGGCCTTTACCTTGAGGTGATTAATGATAACCTGTTTAGGATGAAGGAATGCCATGAGAACAAACTTGCTAAGTAAATAAGAAGTATTATCATTGTGCCTGATAAGGCTATGGAAAGTGAGAAAGGGAGCACTCAATTTGATGGCTTTGCTAAGTAATTAGAAAAGATCCAAAAGGCTTTAGGTGACAAAGGAAAGTTAAAGGGCATAGATATTGAAAAGCTACTTACTCGTAAACCTAAGAAACTTTCGACTAATTTAAAATGCCCAAGCTCCCTAAGTTTATTGAGATTCAAAATGCTAAGAATCACGTTCGCTTATATGTGCTTATTATGGTTTCTCGACTGACACCCTGTTAGAACTCTTTAACTTGTTATTAGAATGATCTGCCAAGACATGATACTTTAATCATCCAAAGACCATTAGGGAGGACTAGAAAGAGTTGACTGAAGTTTTTGAGAAGCACTATGCCTATAACTCAGACCTAAAGGTTACTCTGCAAGACTTGGAGTTTTTGAAGCATAAAATTGGTGAAAGCTTCAATGATAACATTAGAAGGTGGAAGAAGACAACTTTAGAGGTAACCATAAGGCCTACTAAAAAAGAGAAGGTTTGGATGATTGTTAAGGGACTCTGCCTAGTATTGGTACCAAAATTAAAGGGACATTGGTCAGGAACTTCAAGGATCTTTAAAAAGTTGGTTTGTAGGCCGAGAGTTGGAATTCAATTGAAGAGAGAGTATAGAGGAAGGAAAAGCTCAGTCTCAAACCAAATGGAACAAGATTGCCAATGTGAATATGGTGAAGGCACCAAGACAGTTTACTAAGCTAGTAATGACTCTATCTAAGGACTTCGAAAGATTGCAAAAGAAAGGAGTGTTCAAGCTTTTGTTCCCGAGATAGCCTCTGAATCCATTACTAAAGGGATATGATGTTAATGTGTTCTATGTGTATCATCATGAGTTTAGGCATAATACTGATGACTGCTACAGATCAAGATATGAGATTCAGGACCTCATAATAACAAGACGATTGTTCTACCAAATCATGGATGACTTAGTATTTGAGGGAACCCTCTCCTAAACTATCATAATGTTCCTTTTTCAAACCAATGGACATTTATTATGGATTTTGGAATTCCTTATGAAGTTGTTACTACTATAGAGAAGATTATGAAGGAAGTTGTAATCGTCTGCACTATCAATCCTTAGGAAAGCTTGGATGAGGAAATAAAGGAAGAGAAAAAAGGTAATCCATTTATTTGAAGAAAGTGATGAAAAGAAAGAGATGAAATAAGTAAGCCATGTGACTAGCAATAGGAAATACTATCCTGCCAGAGAAGCTCCTAAGGCATCGAGGGTTGAGAAGAAAGGGGATGAGCTCATTATGAAGGAGAAAGAGGATGATAACCCTATTTTAAGGTAGTTGAAAAAGATACAGGCTCAGATTAGTATTGAGAATTGCTTATCATATCTCAAGAGCATAAGAAGGCCATGGTTAAGGCTCTGTCGAGTCTGACTATCCTAAAAGAAGCCATTCTAAAGGATGTCATTGCATTGGTTACTCACTGAGGCAAAATCACTTTTTTTAATAAGGACTTAACTCCAAAGGGAAAGGATCACAATTTAGCCTTAGTCATTCAAGTAGAGGTAACGGGAAGGAGGACTCCATGTGTGATGATGGATGATGGGTTTGTAATCGATATATGCCCATTGAAATTATTGCACAAGTTTTGACCGTCTTAGAAAAATTAGAATCTTTTGACAGTATCATTCCAGCTTATGATGATGGTAGAAGGTTGGCCTCTAGTGTGTCCAAGACCCGGGCACTATAAAAGACAATGCTAGAGTTTATAGTCTTAGATATCCTAATTGCCTTCTCACTTCTCTTAGGAAGATCATGGTATCATCCACTACATGGTGTATATTCCATTATTCATCAAAAAGTTAAGATTCCTTATAAAGGTAAGATTATGACCATCTATATAGAGGTTGGAGAGATTGTGTCAACACTGGAGAGATTGTGTCAACACTAAGTGTAGCCATCCCATATCTCTAAGGTTTTCAAGTCACTAGGGTTACAAACAAATGGATTGATCATAAAGTGATAGGGATTATTAAGAACATGAACTTTTTACCAAATTAAGGACTAGGGTAGAATTCTACTAGTATATCGGAGTTTTTAGAGATTCCTACTCAAACTATAAGGAAAGGACTAAGGTATCATACTAAAGGGTCAAAGTTAGAAGTAAGGGATTTGCACGAGCCACTATTATATTAATAAAGGCGAAGTGACTGGGAAGGTTGAGGAAGAGGCTATTGAGGATGAGAAGTCATTGGGCGATGATATAGATGAACTTACAAAAGCCTTTTTCTAAATAAATGTTAGAGAATTAAGTCATTAAAAGTATCAAGACTCTTTAAAAGAGGAAGATAACAAGAGGAAGAAAAAAAGAAGAAGGGTAAACAGGTGTAAAAAAAGAGAACAAACAAGATTTAGGGCAATTTATAGTTTTGTATAGCCCATAGACTATTTAACCATAGAAGGATGAAAGGAATCTATCTGATTAAAGATATGAGCATTACTCACTAAAACAACATTTTTGGGTTATCAGTAAGGATCTTGAGAAAGAACAATTTGCTATGATGAAGCGAAATGTGCTTTACATGGATTCGACATGGCAATAGGACCAAGCAAATTCACTGAGGTCACTTATACTGGGATGCAATTGGAGGACATCAAGAACATAATTGTGAACTACATTAAAGAAGTAAATGGTGAGCCAACACAAGATCAGGCGATGGAGACTGAGCTAACTATGGCAAATGAAATAACGTTTTAGGAGAGCTTCCTGAAGATTGAGCTAGGAGATGATTATATGAAATAGAGTTTTGAGAAAGTTGTCAAAACTGTTATTG
The DNA here is from genome assembly GCA_949677035.1 of Omphalea diandra. Taxonomy (NCBI): domain Eukaryota; kingdom Viridiplantae; phylum Streptophyta; class Magnoliopsida; order Malpighiales; family Euphorbiaceae; genus Omphalea; species Omphalea diandra. Next base: position 107,921 of record CATIWR010153233.1, read on the forward strand.
ATACAGAAGATGGGAGAGAGGCAAATTTTGCATAAGTTACTAACCCTAAGGTTGTGACTAATGAGGTGAAAGATGTAGAAGAAGAGAGGAACTCATACAACTAGAAGGAACTCAAGTAGAAGGAACTCATACAACTAACCAGATGAAGCTAATTTTCTTCATACTATTGATGTTCTTGTTTCTAGTATCTTTAAAGATGATGATGTCTTCCTTTCTAAGTTAAAAGCAATGAATGATGAATTTGCTTACTTATATGATGTATTTCATTAGCATATTTAACATTAATTTTGTATACCATTGTATTTAATCTTAGCACATAGAAAAATCTAAAAATCTTACTCACTGCCAGTGATGTCACACCAAAGAAGTGAAGGAAATTTGAATAGTTACTCAAAAAGTATTAGACGGTTTATGTCTAGACATATGAAGATATGGCTAGAGTTAATAGGCAAATCGCAGGACATAGAATTCTAACTTACTCGCATATGAAACTAGTAAAGCAAAAACTTAGGAGGATGAGACTTGAGTGGGACAATTGGTTAAAGAAGAAGTAGCGAAGTAGTTGAATGCCAAATTTTTAGAAATAGTAGACTACTTAGAATGGCTAGCCAACATAGTATCAGTACCAAAGAAAGATAGAAGAGTAAAGATGTGTGCAGATTACAGGGACTTGAATAAAGTTTACCAAAAAAAAGACTTTCCTTTGCCTTATATTGATGTATTAGTAGATAGTGTTGCAGTCTGCATTATGTATTTCTTTATGGACAACTTTTTTGGGTACAATCAGGTTCTTATGGCCAACATTGACAAAGTAAAGAAAGCTTTTATTATAAAATAGGAAATGTACTACTATAAGGTGATGCCGATAAGATTATAAAATGTAAAAGCAATATATCAGCAAATGGTGACTGCCCTGTTTCATGACTTGATTCATAAAAAGGTGAAAGTGTATGTGGACGATATGATGGTAAAATCTAAAATGAGAGGAGGACACTTCAAAGCCTTAAAAAAAGTTTCTAAAAAGGGTTGACGAGTACAACTTAAGGTTAAATCCTAAGAAGGATGTGTTTAAGGTCACCTCCAACAAGCTGTTGGGACACGTGGTTAGCGAGAAAGGTATCAAAGTGGATCTGAATAAAGTAAAGGTTATTTGAGACATGCCTGTGCCTAAGACAGAGAGGGAGATCTAAGGTTTTCTAGGTCGCATACAGTATATCAGTAGATTCATAACAAAGTTTACTTCTATTTGAAAACTGATCTTTATATTGTTAAAGAAGGATTAACCAGTGAAGTGGAACGAATAGTGCTAGAAAACCTTTAAGAGAATAAGGGAATATCTGACTAACGTGCTAGTACTAAAACCCTCTGAAGCCTGGAAAACCATTAATCTTATATCTTACAAGAAAAGAGATTTGTAAGAGCGATGTTGGCTTAGGAAAATGAAACAGGGAATGAACACATTGTGTACTACCTCAATAAGAAACTACTTTCTTATGAGGAGAAATATAATCAAGTGGAGAAGACCTATTTAGCATTGATGTGGGCAATGAAGAAGTTGGGACACTACTTTCAGTTATACCCTATAAAAATGGTCTTAAAGCTTGATCCAATTAAATACTTACATGAAGCCCCTTTCCTGACTAAAAAATTGATGAAGTGGTTGATTCTATTAATGGAATTTGACATCAAGTATGAGACTAAAAGGGTAATTAAAAGGCAAGCAATATCAAAGTACCCAGCATAACAGCCTTGAAGATGGAGGGTCCGAACTTCCTTAGTTCCTAGATGAAGGATTAGGATCAATTGAGCCTTAAGGACGAAGGGTGTACTTTGATGGAACGGTGAATAAGAAAGGAGCTAGTATAGAAATGATTATGATCTCACCAAAAGGAGAACTCTTCCCTATAGCCAAGAAACTGGATTTAAAGGTGACCAATAACATGGCCAAGTACAAAACATGTGTGCTTGAATCAGAACTTTGAAGTGAGTGAGGGTTAGAATAGTTGAAGTGTATGGAGGCTCATTGCTAGTTATCTCTCAATTGACTTATGAGTGGGAGTTATAAGAGGAGCATTTGAGCCCGTACTTGGAACATATGAAGAAAATGGTACAAAACTTTCAGATGGCCATTTTTCATCACTTACCACAGGAAGGGAATGCAATGGTCGATGCCTTAATAACTTTGGTTTTCATTTAGGGTGGGCTGAAGGTAATGCTAATAAAGCCATTAATCATGTTTTGGTCTAGAACATCATGCTACATTGAAAAAGGAACAATGTCGATGTTTGTAGAAAATTGTCCATGGTGTTATGATATACAAAGGTAGCTCGAGAGTTGTGAGTGCCCTAAAAAGGGTGAAATGAGGGACAAGGATGAGATTCAAATATTAGAGTCATAATTTATGGTTTACAATGGTGTAGTATACAAGAGAATGCCTAACGGGTCCATTTAAGATGCCTAGCAGAAGAAGAAGTAGGCAAAGTAGTGGAAGAGGTGCATGCAAGAATTTATAGCCCTCATATGAGTGGAAAAGTACTAGCCAAGAAAATTATAAGGATGTGTTCTTACTGTTTGGAGTGAGACTGCATTTAAATGGTTCACAATTATCGTAAGTGTTAAGTTTATGATGGCCTTAGTCATTTACTACCAATTAAATTACAAAATCTAACTTCACCCTAGTCATTTGCAGCATGGTGTATTAATGTGATTAAAGACATTAGACCAACCTCTACAAGGAGACAAAGGTATATCATAGTAACAGTGGATTATTTAACAAAATGGGTGGTGGCTGAAGCCGTCAGTAAGCTAGAAGAGAAGAAAGTGGCATAGTTCATTGGGAAGAACCTTATTTGTCACTATAGGGTACCACATCATGTTGTCACAGACAATGAAGTCCATTTTTAGGCTGAGGTCTAGGTGATCCTAGAGAAGTATAGGGTGGTGCATTACAAGTCATCACCTTAAGGACCACAAGCTAATATAGCAGTTGGAGCAGCAAATAAGAACATCAAGAGCATCTTTGACAAGATGGTTGAAACATACAAGGATTGTTGAAGAAGTTACCATTCACTTTGTGGGGTTATCAAACTATGATAAGAACATCAACTAGAATGACTCCATATTCTTTGATATATGAGATGGAGGCAATATTGACCATTAAGGTAGAAGTGAAATCTTTGTGAGTATTGGTTGAGACTGAGGTTCCAAAGTGTCCATGGGTGAGAAATAGAATTGAACAATTGGCCCTGCAAGATGAGAAAAGATTAAAGGCCTTTTACAATATTAAATTATATCAGGCTAGAATGGTTTAGAAATTCAATAAGAAAGTTAAGGCAATCGTGATAAAGGTCAATGATTTGGTGTTGAAGGTTGTTTGACCACAAACTCATGATCGTCAAAGGACATTCAAATTGAATTGAGAAGGCCCCTATGTGGTCAAGCAAATCTACTCAGGACGTGTAGTGAAACTGGCAGACATGGATGGAAATGAATTCACTGAACTAGTAAACCTAGACCAGCTAAAAAAGTAATTTATGTTAGGTGTGAAAAAAGAAAAATAGCCTGCTAAATCAAAAATTTGAAAGGGCGGCTTAGGCAAAAGTTGGGACATATATAAAAAAGAAATAAAGAAAAAAGAACATATAAAAAAATAAATAAGCTCATTGAGTTGAAAACCCGAAAGAGTGGCTTAGGCAAAAGTTAGAGTATAAAAAAATACATAAAAATAAAAGTAAAAGTCGAAAGAGTGTGACTTGCTACTAAGGGAAGTATACCTAAGCTATAATAGCAAGGACAAAAGACTAGCAAGGCAAGGGCATTGAATAGGTCAAGAGGATGTTCTAAAGTGTTATTGTTAAAAGTAGTAGTCATGCACTTAATTAATGTGTAATGTATGGAATATAAATGACTTATGTTAAACATAATACTAAATGGAAGTACATTTGCATAATTAAAGTAAAACTAGTCATACATGCCTCTGAACTAGAATTAAATATAAAATATTCTTTTCTAGGAAAGATCATTGTCTATTACCCACTAATGTGTTGTCTGTAACTTTAAAGGTTACACAACCATGCTATGTAGTCTACATCATCTTTAGGTTGTGGATCTGTGCCAATATAAAAGTCATAAATGTAGCGATTGGTCCAAGTAGCCTTAACTCTGTTTAAGAAGCATGGAGACAAAAGGGCTCCGACTAAAGAAGGAAGAAACTCTACCTTGAACTAAGAATTGTTGAACTGGCGGCATAACTGAGCAACATCATAGATTGTGCATGAAGTTAGGACAAGAAGAATGATGCAATCTCCATATCTCGTCAGGGTAACACGCAATAAATTCCACCATGGGTAGCTCCAACGAATGTCGGTGGCAGTGATGCAAAACATCCACTCGACCCACTTAGATCTAGTAGCTACTAGACTCGTCAATCAATGATTTTAATAGTGTTACGGGTAATAATGCCTCATGTCCATAGTTAGGGCAACCAATAGTCTTAGTCTCTCTTACAACCATTTCAAAAAAAAAAAAAGAAAAATATATAATATGCTCATTAGGTTGAAATTCCAAAAGGGAGCCTAAGCAAAAATAAGCAACTCGCTAGATTAAAAACCTACAAGGGCAATCTAGGCAAAAATTAAGGAAATAAAAATAATAAAAAATAATAAAAAAGAAGAAAAAGAAACTGCTAAAGAAATCCTTACCTAAAGTAGCAATGGGATCTTCATGAAAGAATCGTTGACGCTAAGAGCTTCTTTGTCCAAATCCACAATGGTCTTGCCTAAGATCATAAGTATGGAGATCATCCCTGACTTGACTGGCTTCAGAAGTGGAAAGATCTAATTATCAATCTCATCATCCTCTCTTTATAATAGAAACTCCCCATTAAGATTATTGCCATAATAGGGGCCTAAGTTGCCCGAGCATGGTCTCTAGAAGGGTAGAAAGTGAGAAAAGAAGCCATTAGAATCTTATCCTTGCCTAGCGTGTACCTAGGTACCTCCTCATACTGTATGTCAAATTACTTTATCATCTTACAAACATGTGGATAATCTAACTATAGTAGAGCAATCCAGATAACAATTATGACACTGTAGTCGAGAATCATGCCAAACTCCTTGAACAAGGGGTAAATCTCAATAAACCCAAAGTGGAAAGAATAGGCAGTGGAATCTCATAATTTCATGTCACCTAAAGGAAACTCATGTCTAGATTGATAGAAGAGAGATAGCAAAGAGAAACAAGATTGGCCTAAGGTAGATTGGGCTAGATCTGGGATGTGAGAGACCTTAGAAATGCTTTTATCATGTTTTAGAGACTGAAAATGGGGTTTTGAAGAGCAAAATCATGTATGGGTATTTATAAAAGGAGATGGGGTTACATAGTGCTTAACAACTATAAATAGTGAAGAAGGTACAACCCTCTTAGATGGTCTATATAGACCACCACTTGTTTGTATAGACCACTAACCGTGCTATATAGACCACCTCATTCTATAAAATTTAAGTAGCATTCTCCATATTTCATACCCAAGAATTGCTTGCAATTGCTTCAAGATGCATATGTATAGATAATGAAAGGTGAAATGGTTCAACATGTATTCAGAATATAGAATCAAAAGCTAGAATCAATTTTTACACTAAAAAATTCAGAGTCTAATAAAAAAAAATAAAGGCAAGGTCACCTCAATATGTCCTAAAGCTCCTGACATCCTAACAATCAGCCAAATTTAAGGGTTTTCTAATCTCCCAAAGTATCAACCACAACTGTACAAAAATATCAATAAAATCCCAAAATGTACTATAATGGAATGGGAAAGAAGAAAAAAAATCTTAAGGGCAAGGAGGTCTCAGGGGCTCAACTATCCCTACCCCCGAAGGGGGTCTCTTCAATGTCTCCCACCTAGCCATTTATGGCCACATATCTACCCTCTTCGGCTGCTCGTGTCAGCATTTCTAACTTGTCCTCAGCCACAACCTCCACCAAGCATTAATCCCTATCTTGGAGATCATGAGTCAAATGTTAGATCATCTCCTACAAGATACACAAGGTTAAGATGAGTAGGACACAAATTACACACAAAATCATGATTCATAAACATGCATACATGCACTCTTCCTTTCATTTATTATATACCTTTTGTTGCTAACCTACATAGATCGCGTTTGTTGCATCACAACCCTCTTCAAGGCAGTGATCAAGTCGACCATGGCCATGGCCATGGCCTAAATCTAGAGAATATGTAAGAAAAAAAAAAAGGGAAAGAACATTGTTAAAATGCCAAATGTGATGGAATGCAATGGCAATGGAAAAGAAAGATACTCACATAGGTGGTCTTAACCAACATGAAGGTGTAAGAAGACCAGGTAAGTTGCAATGACATTATGGACCCTATTAAAAATGTCATGCAAGACTCTACCAGGTTGTCTGACATAGAGTCTAAGTCGCCCACTACCATAGGGTCCAACCCTCTAGAAGTAGATCTGCGAACCCGATTACGACCTTAAGTGGCAGCATTAATAGGTGTAGGTGCAGGTGTTATAAGCCTCCATGTCACGTATGCAGTGGCCCTCTAAGCTTACTGTTGAAGGATGATCCCCCTTATCAACCTTATGCTGAGAAACCGCCCTGATGGCTGCCTCTGTTAGAAAGGATCCAACCAGGGCCTCAATTATATAAGTTCTGTAAGGAACTCGATTCGAGAAGAGCTTATCTGTTGGTATGAAGCATAATTTTGCCTCAAGCTCCCTCTTCTTCAAATCTACTTTGAAGAACTTGCTCGTGGGTAGACATTAAGGAATAAGACATGCATCCAAGCCCTCGCACCTACGAAAGACCTGCTCACCTATGTACCATTTGTGAAGGAAGGGCCCCACCATTAGTCGTCGCCCATAAGAGCCATCTCTAATGGTCATACCTCCATGGGACCCCTCTAGTCAATGCACATCTATAATAAGAGCAGACAACCATTATAAGTATAACACCAAGGAAAATAACTGATAATTATATTTAACATAGGTTTCCTTTTACATAATGGTAATACATGATCAATGGTGAGGGTGTTCAGGCAAGCACATTTGTTGACTATAGAAGTCTCCGTATGGGACATTGCACTCCACCTAATGAAGCGAGGGTAGCTACCTTCTATATCAGCCACAAGGTTATTTTTTGCTAGCAAGCCTAGCTCAAGAGCCTAAGTTTATCAATAAACACAACATTGGACTAAAATAATAAAAAGAGATAAAAAAACACGAAGAACGGTTAAGAGAAAACTCATAATAAGTACTGGTCAGATGTCGTACATGTCCCCTTGCTCCTAAAACACCGATCCAAGTACTTATATCAGTACGTTAGTATTGCAAATCCTTAATTGAAGTGGTGTAAAAGTCGTAGGCCCTCCAACAATGATACAAGATAAAGCTTAGCTACATTAAAGGCATTTAAAAATAGAACCTCTGATAAAGCTATAGCTGGAGGTACCATGTGTACTAGTCCGCCACCTCCTTAAAATAGTCATCGGTGACCCTAAGGGCACTATGTTATGTACTAGAGTGCATGATAGTCTGACTCCCTCTGACCTGTGAAACACACTCAAGGTGCTAAAGAATGTAATCCCTCTAGAGCATGGGCTTATGGCTACCAAAGTCTATCAAGAGAGGGATACCCGAGAAGTGAAGCCTAGTCTAGTAAGCAAAGTCCCAGAGTATGATCGTTAGCTCCCTGATAAAAGGCAAATGGAAAGTATGTGTGTTGTTCATCCATTGCTTAGCCAGTGTATGCGTCATCGCCTAGTTGATCCTTGAAGCCTCCCTTGGTAGCATCTTGAGAAGGGGGAGAAGCCAAATCCCCTCGAAGCGAGCCACAACTTAAGGGTAGAGCTCCTGAAACCATGTCCCAATGGGACCTATCGTACCACCCCCCTTTTGAAAGAAGTCAATGCCTTGAAAAGGAGAAAAAAAGAAAAACCATGAATAGGCATTAGAAAAGGCAAAAATAAAATAAACAATAATAAATAGTTTTGTGCATATATTAAGGGCCAAAAGTGAGAAGGACATCGAAATCAAATCGACAACGTAAGGTAAGTAACAATTTAATTGCTCTTAAATAAACTGATGTTTTATGTTTTCTGATGTACAAATGACCATGAAAATTACACATAATCTAAGAAGCAAGAAGTAGCTAACCTTGGTCATGAACAACTATATGTAAATTTCAAGGAGAAATTATGAAAACTAACTCTTCAATAAAATTTGGCAAAAAAACACAAAGTCCAATCCATCAATCATTAGTAAAATATCGTAAACCAGCAAGCTTAACCTGGAATCAACAAAGACAAATCCATAATAAATAAATTATTTATTTATTTATTCATTTATTTCAAGTACACATCCTAATCACTTATAAGGTGATCCATAAACTAATTCCACTATTTTTGTACAAATTATAAGAATAAAAATTAGTGCATGTAAATTAAGACAACAAACTAGACCAATAGATAAAGGATAAACTTAGGTGAAAATAAAATGTGAGTATCCTAAAAGCTATCTATAAATATTTTGAAAGATAACATAATATTTGCAAGCAAAAAAAAAAAAAAAGGAATTTTGAGATAGTGCTTACAATCTACAGTACTTAGGAAGCAGAAAAATTAAATAATAGCAAGAGAAAAAGAAGAAAGAACACCTATCACTCCTAAGGTAGCTCTTGTAAGGTAACAGTACAATTTATATATCGTTGGTGTATCATTACGAGGGGAAAAGTTGATCGAAATCATCTTCACGGTCACATTCGCCAATGAGCTCACCCTTTCAAGCCCCATTATGATTGCAACTACTTTAGAGCATCATGTGTGCCAACATCCTCATCGAAAAATGCCTCCTAAGCATTGAACATATCATCATCATGGTATTCAATTATGATACAGTCCTTTGAAAGCAAAGGGAACCTAAAAGACTAAGTCTAAAGAATTCTAAGTGAGAGAAAAAAGAAAGAGAGAAGAGAACAAGACAAATGGCCTATCACTATCAAAAGGGGTTTCTATAGCGAGCCTGGTTTATACAACCTACTCTGGTCTATACAGACTAAGCTCTGCGTTATGAAAACAAGTTTTGTTAAGTGGTCTGATAGACCACCCTATGGCTGTACAGACCAATAAAAGATGGTAGATCTAAATTAGGACTTTCAATCCTAATTATCTAATTAACTAAACCTCCCAACTACTAAGCCTAATCACTCATAGATCCCCTAAGGCCTAATCAGGGCCTTACCCAAAAGCCCAACTAGCCAATAAAGTTACTAAATTACCCTCAAACACTCTCAAGATCTAAATCACAAAGCAAAGTATCAAAATACCCTTACTCTTATCCAAATCTTAAAAGGATAAAATGGGCCTTCCAATTTGTTCATATTAACAAAATACCCTTCAATTGCAAGCTTGATTTCCATGAAGCCTAAAGAAAATATTCGAGAAGAGATTTGCCACGATAGAAATATCTGAACCTACAAAAGTAATTTTTATAGCATATGGGCTCAAGTTCATTATTCTAAGACAACAATGAGGCCTCCAACATAGCCAAAAGGGCTCTAATAATACTAAGTCATCTTTAACAAAGGAAGAAATGACATGAGAATAACCCTAGAAGGCATCCTTGAGCCAAAACCACTAGCCAAAAGGGTTAAAGCACTTGCAAAAGATTTAAAAACATTAGCAACTACAAGAAGACAACTACAAGCATAAGAGACATATAAAACACTTGGTACCTCCTAGAAAAGCTACCAAAATGAATTCAATACTTACTAGAGAGCTGCTGAAACACCTGACACCTACTAGAAAGGTGCCAAAACTTCTTTAAATGTTAGAAAGCTATTGAAAGATACAACAACACATGGTACCTATTAGAAAAGCAGCCAGAAGGAATTCATTGCCTATTAGAGAGCTATTAAAATATCCAACACCTACTAAAGAGTTGTTGAAAGCATACAAAATATATTGGTACCAACTAGAAAGTTGTTAGAATAAGCTTTAATACCTACTCAAGGAGCTACTAAAGAGATGTCTCCTTTGGTATCCTTGCTAATTTTTACATTTCTTACATTACTTTGATGAGACTTATTCAAATAGTCATTTCTCAAATGTTATTTTCCAAGCCTCATAGAGTAGGGGGCAAACTATAAGCATCAGATTTTAGGCCTCAGGATGTAACACCTAATGATGAAAATCACTAAATATATCCCCCATAATGCAAAATGGAATTATCAAAAGAAGAAAAATAAGGCCTCAAAAAACCTTGGATAAGCCCAAAACCAAGCCTAAGACTAAGTCTAAAGCCAAACCTAAGCCCAAGGCCCAAGGCTGTTAGCTAAGATTAGTAGGTTATACAACCCATTAAGTAAGGTTGTAGAGCCCATCTAGAAAGATTGTACAACCAAACATAGGGTTGCACAACCTTACTAAACCCTAGCTCTGATAAGCATATCGAATTGGTCCCCCCCTTTAAACCTTAGGGTTGTACAACCTAAAAAATTGGATGTGCAGCCTAAACTGGGTTGTACATCCCATGTGTAAACCCTAATTCCAAGAGATGCATCTCATTCTTTATGATTGGATATGAACAATATGCAACTAAAACCTTTTTTTTTTCTCTAATGCACCCTTATTTCCCTATGAATACCTCCTCATTTAAAGAGGAGAAAAAGACTTGAAAAATCCTAAAGTTATTATGTCAAAATTCTAACTCACAAACCCTAACTTTCCAAAAACCAAACACTTAACTTAAGTACATTAACATCCAAGGTAGTTCCTAAGGCTATAAAACTACACTTTGCATTCCCAATAGCATTTTAAAGTAAAATATTGAACTTATGGGCCTCCGAGGGTAAAGGAACACATGAAGACATCTAAGAGATCCCCTTTCCCTCCTTCTTTGCTCTTTTCCTTTCTTATTTATTTAATTTCAAAAACTTGATAAATAAAAGTTGTACAAACTTGAAGTAGTTTGTACAACCCTTCTTAATTTAAGATAGTTTTGCAAAAATCTTTCTCTTTTCATTTAGATTCCTCTATTCCAAAGCTATTTTTTAAAAGACTTTATAGTTCCACTTGCAAAATATGGAGAGGTCTAATTGCTTAAAACCTCTATTCATTTCAAAAAATGAAATATTGAATAAGTTTTAAATGATCTTTAAGGTTTATTTTGTGTTAATACTCTATATTCTTTCACATCTTAATTGGATGATGTTTAAGTTTCTATTTGGACCATATTTGATAGTGAACAAGTAAGGAACTTAAGGTTCTTAGGACCTTAGAAGTCTCATTAAGGTCATGTTAATTTTTATAAAAAAAATGTTATTGCTTTGCGTTGGCCTTTTGATCCCCCACATTTTGAGTTACATGTTAACCTTCTTAATGGTTAGTAGTGTACATAGATGTCATGCTCTTTATGAGCTATAAAGGGAGAGGGTTCATTAACCTAAAGACCGCTTTTTGTGATAATTTTGCCTTAGGCCATGAGAAATCTTCCAAAGTGTTTGCATTTCATATTTACGTTCCTTCATATTTCATAACTCATATTCTTAGGTTTGTTTGATATTTTTACATTTTCCATATAATGTTAGGTTATGTTATCAAAGAATTAGATGCATACTTAGGTACCGTTGTACGAGAGATATGGTAATGCAGATTATACTTATTTCTTTTCCTTTTTTTTTTCTTTTGGTCATTTTACTTATCTTATGCTTCTTTTACTTGCTAACTTTATATTCTCTTTGGGTGTAGGTGTTTATTTGATCTAGACCATGGATTTGGTCTTGATAACCACCTTATATGATTATGGATAATATGTGATGGATATTATACATAAACCTATGTCATGTCATATGCCCCTATTCCCTTTTGAGATGGCCATGCATGATATAGATGGTGGATGTTATGCATAACACCCCTTTATTATAATGCATGACCCTCCCCCCCTCCATCCTCTTTTAATTGATGAGATGGTTTTGTTGGATTGATCACACTAGAGACATGCTTAGGATCGCTAATTGGATTAATTAACAAAGTGTACTAAAGATGCTCGAATGTTGGATCTTAATATCCAGGCAGTTTGGGGTGCCTAACCTCTTTCCCAAGTTGTGCCTAATTACTGAAATCAATCTTTGATGGGGCAAAGATGAAATGGGCCTTCTAATTGACTTAGCTTAGGTTTAGATTTTATCTTCCTCATATTCTTTTCATTTTATCTTCCTCATATTCTTTTCCTACCCAAAGTCGGGTGATGGCTCCACAATTCCCAATAATGGTACTAATGTATCATCTCGTCGTCGATCCCCCAATAACCACTTTGGATATAAGGACTTTGAACTAGTGCAAGGCCTAAAGGATCCCATATCAATCCAAACACAAGCCACTTCTTGGGATTACTATCGATGTAAAAACCTTCATCCTCTCAACCCCTAAATGATCGATAAAAAGATGGAATCGCAAGCAAGATTCCGCTCATTTGAGCACAACCCTAAGATCGACACGTTCATAACAACATATAGCACATGGCCTGTTATGCTAGTTCCTTGTAATTTACCATCATAGTTATGTATGAAACAACCCACCCTATCTTATGAGGGCATTATTGATTCTAAGACCAAAAAGTTCAGGAAATGATATCGATGTATATTTGCAACCATTAATTAAGGAGTTAAAAATTTTATGGGAGGTTGGTGTAGACACCTTTAAGGCTCACTCATATGAGAACTTCAAATTTTATGTTGCAGTTCTATGGACCATCAATAACTTTCTTGCTTATGGAAATTTATCAAGATGTATAACTAAAGGGAGGTTTGCTTGTCTTTATTGCCATTGTGATACTTGTTATTATTCATTAAGAAGTAAAAGATGTTATATGGGTAATTGCAAATTTTTACCTACTAATCATAGGTTTAAAAATCAAGCTAATTTATTTGATGGAAAAATAGAACGCAGGCGTGCTCCAAATACACTTAGTAGAGATAAAGTGCTTAATCAATTAGGCACATTAACACCATACAATTTTGGTAGAGTTTGAAAAAAAAAAGTGTGATGAAAGTAACACAATCAATAATTGGAGCAAAAAGAGTATATTTTTTGAGTTGCCATATTGGAAGACATTATTGTTTTGTCATAATTTAAATGTAATGCATATGAAAAGAAATATAAGTGAGAGTATGCTAGCAACATTTATAGGCACTATAGGAAAGACTATAGATACATTAAAAGCTCATTGTGATCTTGTAGATATAGGAATAAGGAGTAAGTACATCCATATGAAGCAAATGGGGTATTAAGAAAACCTAATGCTATATATAATTTATCTCTAACTAAATAGATTAAGTTCTATGAGTTCTTAAAGGATAAAGGACACAGATGGTCTCACTTCTAATATATCTAGGTATGTGAATATGAAGGAGAAAAAGATCTTAGGTATGAAGTGTCATGATCACTATATATTTTTACAACTCTTTTTATTGATAGCCAATGCATTATTGCATAATGATGTTGCTGAGCTAGTGATTGAATTAGGCTTTTGTTTTTCAAAGAGTTATGTTCAAAGGTTTTGAATCTTGATGCACTAAATGAATTGGACAAATGGATAACAATTACTCTTTGCCAGCTGGAGAAAGTTTTCCCACCTACTTTTTTTATTGTTATTATTCACTTGCCTATTCACTTAATTGGTGAAGCTAGGATTGTTGCCCTGTGCAATATTGTTGAAAAATTGAGAGGTACATTTAATTTTATACTTTAAACTTCTATAAATTTATTAGGCACTTACGCACATTAAAGTTATATGTTCGAAATGAAGTTAGTCTAGAAGGGTCAATAGCTGAAGGATAGATCATTAATGAATGTCTCACCTTTTACTTACGGTATCTAAATACGGTTGATACAAAATTCAATGAACCATCTCAGAATGATGATCGAGTAGATTGTGTTCCTACTGATTTATCGATATTCATATGAAAAGGATGTGCAAAAGGAGCCCTAAAGCTAGTAACTCCGAATTTCATGAAGCTTTGATGTACATTTTTCATAACTGTGAGGAGGTCTAGCCATTCATCAAGTAATTTAAAAATTTTTAATTTTTACATTTGTAATGATATCAAAATTAATACTAAAAAATAACATTAATGTAGAAAGCATCAAGATAACCTAGTAAGCCAGAATGCTAAGGACTGAGAAGGCACAAAGTGCAATTCCCTATATGGTTTTCTAAATAAGTATTAGAAATTATGAAGTTGTCATAAGACATAAGATAATATTTTCATGGCAAAATCACATTGTTGTTTTAATAACTATATAAGTATCAACATTGCATAAGGAAGTATAAGTGAGTGATGCTCTTTATAATCTAGTAATGGGTCTATTTCAATTTGTACAATGTTGAGATACCATTATCATCAATGGATTTAAGTTTCATACAAAAAGCATGAAAGTTCATTGAAAAGCCAAAATAGTGGGGTATTAGTTAAAGGTGATGAATCATCTGGTGTTTAGGAATATTATGGTGTATTGACAAATATATATAAGTTCTCTTTATGGGCAACAATGACGTTTTTTTATTCAATGTTCAACATAAGGGTTTAGGTTATAAGAGTGACAAAAGAGGATTTAAATATGTGAACTCAAAACACTTTTATGTTCTAACGAGCCTTATGTGCTTGCAACACAAGTTGAACAATTTTTCTATGTGCAAGATATAAATAACCCTCAATGGTTATATATCACTAAAATGACTCCTAGAGATCTATTTGCCATTCCAAGTATTGACACTATTACTAAGACAAGTGAAGAAGAATCACCTCATGATGAAAAACCATTTTAAGAAAATGGATTGCATGCTAATCAATTACAATTGGATGATAATGTCAATGACAATTTGAGTTTGGCACTACATCGCGATGATTTTGAAGAGGAAATAATAACTAGTCATCTCAAAGATGTGTTTATTAAGAGAGGGTCATGTGAAGTAAATGAAAAAGAGAACACCTTTTTTTAAGATGATGATGACTTCAACATAAGTGAAAAAGATGATGAAGGGCTTGATGATAATGACTAGTTACGAATGTCATTATTAATGTAGACTCTTATAGACTTCTCATTATTTTATATTCAGTTTAGTGTTTGACTTCTTGTTTATGCTCTTTTCCAAATCGAACTCTTGTAGACATCTCACTATTTCATTTTTTTACTTTTCTATTTTCACTTCTTAGTTATAATCAACGTCTTATTTTATGTTCCACAATCACCTTTTTGTGTGCTTTTTATAGTCTTATACAAACCTAAACCTTTAAGTTAAAGTACTTTAGAATTAGTTATAATCTTACAAGGATTGGACTTACAAAATAAATTAAAGAGGAATTAATATTTTCCTAGACCAATAAGGGCTATAATAAGACTTTAAAAATAAATGCAAAGATTCCTAAGCCAGTATGGAATGATTTTTCAGCAAAGCTAGGGATTAGCCCTAGAACTTAAAACACTGAAATAGTGGCTAATTTATTTTAGAACACCTATAAATAAAACTCTAAAAGACTCAATCATACTCTCCAAACCTCTTATCAAATCTAAATCATAATCTTAAGGTTAAGTCCATAAATTTGAATCTTCTCGAATTCCTTATCTACATCACAAAAAGCCTTATACGATGATATAATCCAAGAATTTATAAATTTGCATCTTGCTACCATAAGTTCAATTGCATGATGGTGTTGAACTCCATAACAAATTTAGTAGCCATTGTTGAAATTAATCCTATCATAATAGTAATTTTCTTTCTTTTTTTTTAGTTTGAGAAAAGAAAATAAAACCATTTTATTTTTAAAAAATTCAATATTTCTTTTCCAAAAAAAAATATTCAATATTAAAACAGAGTCTTTAAGCTTAAAAATTATTGTTAATCAAAAGTCTAATCCAATGGAATGGAATAAGCCTTAACAACTAATTAGCTTCCCTTAAACATCCACCTTAATTTACTCTCTTTTTTTTTGTAATGTTTTACTAAGGATTTGAACCCTACCTTAACCGTTCTTTCTCCCCTCTCTCATTCTTGACCAACATCACAACCTGACACCAAATTCGATCTTTCTTGGCTTGGTCACCATTTTTCCTACTTCTTTTCTTTTGGGGTATTGTTATTTCTCTTTAAAAATTGCATCTTTTTTTCTATTATATTATCACCAATCTCATCATGAAACAAAAAAAAGAAGAGATAGAAAGAATGTACATGAAAGTTATGCCAGTGATGGATGTGAATAGGAACACCTAATGGTTCACATACCTTGGTATCTATAGACTACTTATATCCTCATGATTTTAATATCTTGGCTCATTGTTCTTTCCCTCTTTGGTTGCTCTCCTGGCATAACCTGGACTATTGTCCATCTCTCTCATTTTCTTATAAGATTTTGACTTTCTTATTCTTCCAATAACTTTGGAAATTGAGTTTGGATTTTTTTGATTTGTTTAGTTTTCTTTATTGGGTTTTAATTTGTTTACTCTTTGTTTCATGATTTATGGTCCTTCTCATTACTATGATGGTTCTATTTGTCTTTTGGATTTGTATACTTTGAATTGGATTCTTGTTTGCCCTTTGGAATATTGTGTAGTCTTGAAAGTTTATTAATCTAGTTAGAGGTGTAGGTCAATTGATCATGGCATTTGGCCTTTCAAGGAAATTTTTGTATATTTTGTTAGTATTTAGTGTGAAAAAAAATACTAAATGATGCAAGAGTTTCAAAATTATTGGTATCTTATTATTTTCAATTAACTATGAATTTCATTGGTTCAATTGAACATGTTAATAGAGGGTTTGGGCATATAAAAATGATATTTTGTTGCTCAATACAGTGCATATGCAAGCATTTTTAATATGTTATAACTAACATTAGCTTTTTTTTAAAACTAAAGTTTGATTTTATGCATGCAGTGTTATTTCAATGTTATCTTGAATATGTAACTTAAAGCGGCTAAAAATTTGTGATCTATTTTGTTGCCTATTATTTCTTGCATCTGACAATAATTTAGATAACATATTATAAATGATTGACTAGTGACTAGCACATTGACACTTTTTGTTTTAAAAGCTAAGCTGAAGGTATTGCTGACAAAGTGACAATTATTAAGTACCGGGTAGCTCCAATTTTATAAGCAAGGATTTAAAGTTTTAGACTCCAAAAGTTGAGTTTAACATTCAGAGATTCCTTTTTAGTTTAACTAGGCATTAGAATGTACTTGTAGAACTTTGAGACCGATTAGAAAATCAAATGATTTCTTCGACATGGAGATTGCAAGGTATGAATTGCAGGTTATTTGCACATAGCTCAAAGTCACCTTTTATTTAATTAGGCTTGGGGAAGTTTTTTAATCGTTTATAATTTACCAATCTAAGTTTGGATTTGCACTTACACAAATGTGTAATCATTAGTAAAAGTATCATTTTTTTTACACACCTTTGATAAATTAAGCATTCTCTTTATCTCTCTCTATTTTTTTTTTTTTTTTTTGGATAATAGTGAATATCCAAATCCTTTATGTTTTCTGTCAATTTCTAAGAGACCTTAATAATTAACTTAGTGATTAACAGTCTTTTGTAGTCATCTATTGTCATATTTATAGCCTTCCCCTTATCTATTTATAATCTTAATTACTCTGTGATTTAAGCATTATTCTTTTCTCATAGTGATTAATCAACTAATTATGCATAAACTTGTTGCAAGAACCCTTAACAAGCAACCGAGTGATAAATAGTTATTTATTATCATTTTTGTAGCCTTCCTCTGAGTTACTTCTTTTCGCCTGTTCTTCTTGCCTACCTAAGTTGCATGATTCAAAAAGTTAAGATAATTATATTTCTAGTAGTTATTTATTTATTGTGATTCAATTGAAGTTGATTCTATGTTGATTTTTGGACATTAATTGTATTGAAGATGAATCCTTTACTCTGATATTAGTTTTATTTTAATAATGTGTTAGTAATGCTTACTTTTTTAGTGCAATTTTTCTAAATACAAGGTCAGGTCAAATTTTCCTTGGTTTGATGGTTCAAATTTGTATCAAATTCTAACAGAATGAAAGTAAACTGTTAGTGTAATTTTTTAGTAACAATGCAAATCATAAGATTTAAATTTAATGGTTGGAAAGTGTGCAACATATAAGAGCTACAGTATTCAATTCATATGGAGTTTGAATATGAACGACTACAACTAGTCACTTAAGTTTTAAGCTTTTCTTAAACAGCTTTTGGCATGTGAAAGGTTAGGCAAAATGCCTATTTCATTGCCCATTATTAATTGTTTTATTGGCTTAAGAGTATCTCTTGAACTTTTCACATGAAAAATTGTTAAATGCTTTATTATTTCATAATATTACTCTAGAAATTATCTTTTTTGTGTTGTTCTAGCTAGAACTTGATTGTTTTTCAACATTATTGTTTATTAATTCCCATGAGCTTTGTAGTGTTTTATAATTAGCTAATTTTTAATAGCACGGGCTAATTTTTAATGGCAAAGAGTTAATTTTCTTTGTTTGTTTTCTCCATTTTTCAAACTTATCTTCCATTAGAACTATTAAATCGCAATATCTTACCTTACAATCTAGAACTTTGTAATACTAATAAATGTCAAAAACTTCTCAAATTTCTAATATTTTCTTATTGAGTAATGGACCTTATAACAAGAACATGACCTATAATCAACTCTTTAACAGTTATATTGGTACTACAAGTGTCATTAGGTGCCTTGACAATATCATAAACACATTGAAGACACCAAGTATTCGTAGAATATGATTTCTTTTTATGTTTGCTCATCATCTCCCATTCAATCTCTTTGAAAGTAATATGACCACCTGATCTTAACCCCAATTTACCATCATAACAACTGTAAATGTGGTAGTTCCTCCTACCAATTATTTTTTTTAACTTCTTCATTTTATTTCAATTGGAAGTCACCACTTGTCTTATGTTTTTTATTTTGATTTTCTTTCATGAGAGGAGCAACTTCATCCAAATTGAAAGTATACAACTGATCAACATAGTTGAATGAAGGCATCTTGCCATTTGGGATTTGAGTTTAGCAACATTTCCAAATTCTAACACATGGAACCTAAGATTTGAGTTAAGCAGCAGCGCTACTACTAATGCTTTTTCTTTTGCACATTTGCATCACAAATATACTATAGTAAAACTTCAGGTTTTGTTTATCTCATATTAGAGATTTGATTTTGATCCTTTGATCGACCAATTGTCGCAAGCCTGAAGCTAAATAGAGTTTTGGATTGCCTCTTATAAATAGCTAACAAGTTTATCTGCCAAGATGTATGACCTGACGAGTTTAAAGATTACCATGTGTCTATGCATAATTGCTCATCAGTTGAGTGCTAACCCCTTTTATTATAATCAAACTAGACCATGATCAAGGTGCAATAATCTCTTTTTTTTTTTTTTTTAAGTACAATATAGAACATTTTTAGCTAAAGAATAATAATGAAACTAATTAGCCCTCCATATATGCATTTTATAAGGTGGTTAGGAACTGAAATGTTGTTTTAGTAATAGCTTTAGATTCTCCAAAACTATAGGAACAACCTATAATCTTCACTTTATGCACTAAATTTATAATCAAATTTTTTATCTAACAGGTAAGGACAAGATTAAAGGAATATATATTGTGGCCACCACTATGATTATATATATATATATATATATATATATATATATATATATATATATATATATATATATTTATATATCTAAGAGTTTTTTCTTTGATTGTATATA